>WBNO01027744.1:166741-201056 GCA_013400575.1 Peucedramus taeniatus | reverse complement strand
ACACGGACACCTGGGGGGATGCGGGCACCTGTGAGTGGGCAAGCCTCAAAGGATGCCACCGTTCCTGCAGAGGCTCGGGAGCTTTTATCCGGGCTGAAAGCATTCCCGGCAGGAAACACCCCGCAACCCCCGGCAGGACAGCACCTGGCTGCGGCAGGTGGAACAGTGAGAGGAGCAGGATGGGGTTTATGCCATCCCGTAGAGTTTGCCTTTTGGAGGTGTTGTTGCATGAGCTGGTTGTATTTTAGTTAACTCTCTTTGTCTGTGCAAAGCTTACATTTTATTTGCCTTTTTTTTTTTTTTTATTGCTTATTCGTGTAAATACAAGTTGAGGTTTTGGGTCACAGCCCAGTTACATTTTGATTCAGACAAAGTTTAATTTCCCCTTTTAAAAAGTGTTTTAAATAAGTTGAGCCATATGGAAGTAGAGTTGTTAATCGACCAAAGAAACTTGAAGGAGTTTGAAAAATAAGGTTATATATTTCTGGAGCCATTTCTTGAGTATTGAACCAGCACCAGTACTCAAACTCCTGATTCAGTCATTTCCTTAGTTGGGATCAAGACTTAATCTGTCCATACCTGTGTTTTCACAGCTGCAAAAGGGGAGCTACACCTATTGATGAGGTGCTTTACTTTTTTTTTTTTTTGAAAGCCCTTAATTAAAAACAAGAAAAGCAGAGGAAGATCATTTGCAAGGGTAGTAAACAGTGCAGAAGATGTCTGAGGGAATCTTGCACGCTGAATGGAGAGGCACACCTGAGAGAGATGCTGTGGCTAAAGGAGTGTGCAGTGAGAGCCTCCCTCTGCTGTATTCCTGTGCCATGCAGTTCATCCCTTCCCTTCCCTGCCCTGAATCCTGCCCAGTGAATGACACAAGCACCACGTGCAGCAGTGCAGGGAAAGCTGCACAAACCCTGCCAAAATGGGCTGGAGCTGCCGTGGAGTGGCAGGCCCAGCCTCTTCATGCCCCAGCTCTGGAGAGAAACGTGTGAGATGCAACACGTGGGAGCTGGTAGTGAACAAATAACCTGGCAGCATTCTCCTCCAGTCAGAGCCGGGATATCCTGTGGGGGAATCAAAGGTGACAGGTCCCCATCCTGAGCCAGGGCTCCATCCTGGGGCAGGCAGGAGCTGCAGGGGTGTTCTGGCAGCAGCACAGGGCCAGGGCTGGGGAGAGCGAGGCCAGAAGGGAGTTATGTAATGGATTCCCCAGGGGACAGGGGAAGGATGGGATGGTTTCCTTCTGTCAGGACAAGGAGCAGCTGCACAGATGCTCTACAATATTCTCCCCAGCCCTGGGTTCCTGTGGAGCCATCCAGGCAGGGAGCTGGGATCCTGTAACAGCACATCCACCAATGCCACTTCACACCCTTCCACAGCTAATTCCTTCACCAATGCTCCTTTGCAATATCCTCATACAGAGTCAGAGAAATGGGATAGAGCCACTCTGGCTAGAAAGGGAAACCAGGCTCAGTCTGTTTGCCTGGGCAAGTTGTGATCCTCATGTGTCTCTCAGGGTCTGAGGAGTGACAACGTGGGGTTACAGAGCACCAGGACAAGGCAGAGGCTCTGGGTGTAGAAATTATCCAAGATAAAGCAAGGGAGGGGGAACTGTCTCAGAAGGGTTATTAATTTGTTCCATTTGGATGAAATAAATAGAACAACTGGAAATGAAGGAGATAATTTGTGTAAAATAGTAGGTTTAATATTATTTGAATCTGCACACTTGATCTTAGCCAAAAGGCTGAGAAAGAGGGAACAGAGTTGAGTTATCCAGCCCGTTGTTGGCCAGCACTGGATTTTGGAAGGTGATTGGCTGGTGACAATCCAAAATTACAGACAGTGAGCTGTGCAAAGGACATCAGCCAGCCTTTAATGGCTACAGGTGCTCGGGGCCCTGGCTTCAACTCCCATCCTCGGATGCTGCCTGCAGAAGCACAAAAGGGACATACATATTTATGAAATACCAGGTTTTATCCACTTTTTTCAACTTTTCCATTTCTGCTGCCAGTTTATTCTCCCTGAGGACAGACTGCTTTAAGCCAGTATGTCTTCAAAGACAGAATGCCTGAAAACTATCATTTTTATTCAATTCAGCTTTTTAGGGCAAAAACTTGGTTTTCAGGCAGACAAGGCATTTAATCACCAGTAATTCAGAAGATCAGAACACTGAGCTGATCTTGTCATTAATACAGAAATACCCTAAGTGTAGTTAGCAAACAGATTTATATGTAACTGCTCTAGATGTGAATTTAGCTGTTTCAAATTAAATAATAAAACTCTTTTATGGAGAACATATGCAATTATTATTGGGACAGTAACTGTGTCAGGGACATTTTATTGCTCGTGTTCTTTCCGTGATCCATCCCTGATCTGCTTGATGAAGTAGCAAAAATCGACTTCCATTATTTCCATAATGTAAAATCTACGGGTCCTCAAGAGCTTGAGGAGCCCAGGGCTGCATGTTTTGGGAAGATTTTTTTCCCTGGAAGGGTGCTCAGGCCTTGGCAGGGGCTGCCCAGGGAGGTTTGGAGTGCCCATCCCTGGAGGTGTCCCAGGCACTCAGAGCTCTGGGCTGGGGACAGGGAGGGGATGGGGCACAGCTTGGATTTGATGTTCTGGGAGGGATTTCCAACCCAAATGATTCTGTGATTCTGGGAGGGGTAGCTCATCCTGGGGCAGCTGAATTTTACAGGCACTTGAGGGGTTTTGCCTTGTGTGCTCCTGACAGCTCAGGTGTGAAATGGTGCAGCAGTGTTTGTGCAGTGCTGGGAGCTAAGAGATCAGCATCAGTCTTGCTCCACTGCATAGGGGGAGTTATGTTTATGATTAGGGAATGAACCTCCTTCCTCTTAGCTGGATAATTTATTTATTTCACACAGTAGGAACTGCAGCAGCAAAGCACTCATCATTTTATTTTAAAAAAACCCTGGACTGTGTTTACTGTGAGAGTTTTCTCTAAGCACTGTTGAAATGTTTTAAAACTTGCAGTTTGAAGCTATGTATAAATATCCATAGCTGATGTTCTGTGTGCCTGGGGAGGCAGGAGGGGTGACCTGCTTACGTGTGCTCACAGATCTCTCTCTGCTCCACGTTCTTGCAGACAGAACAACAACATAACTTTCCTCTTTCAGGACAGTTAATGTTCTGGCCCAGAATTACAGCACCAGATGTGTTGCCACAGAAACAATTTAAAGGGAGAAGGAATTGTGAGCAAATTGTCTTTCTTGTGGAAAATGTTTGAGAGCCTCTCCTTGGTTTCCCTGTTTCTATCTATGTGTGTGCACAGCAGAGAATAAGGGACAATTTTGCTTTTGTTTCTTACATCTGCTATTGGTTTAAAATTCTCTATACAGGGTTGAAAATTGAAAAATATTCTATTATGGGAATGACTTATGTACCTCAAAGACATTTTTTATTAAATCCTGATTCATTTTTAGAAACTTTTTTCCTTTAAAAATGTGCTGTGTGCTAGCTGATTTACTTACCTCCACTTGCAACATGCTTTGGAAAATATTTCCAGTCACAGTTGTTTCTGTGAAAGTAAGAAAACATTTGACTTTATAGTTATCCCAGATTTTGATGCTGAGAATTAGGAGCACATTCTCCTTACTACAACTGACATGCTGATGAAAAGAGGGAATGTTTACAGGAAATATTTTGATTTAATCTTGCCTAGGAAGCCTTAAAGTAGCCAAAGCCCTTGATTTTAGCTAGCATTTCTTTTTCTCAAAACAGTGGATGCTCTATTCAACACACTCTTTTCTCAGCTGTTATGAGAATATTTGTCTGAACAAAATGCAGTGTTAATTACCTTAATATGTCCTTTTGACATTTTTGACCACAGCACAGCATCTTTATCCTGCAGGTTTGCATTCTGCTTGGGGAGAATAACGAGAGGAACATCCAGGAGGGTCCCAGCCCTGGCAAAATTTTGAAAAGGTCACAATTCCCACATAAAGAGCCTTGTTTCCACAGTTCTTTGTGCTTCATGCATTTGGGAGGCCTTTGTCCCTGCACATTTTGAAATACTGCTGGCTGTGGAACTGAAAGAGCCATAACTGGTTTGTCTTACCAAAAGCCAAGGTGAATTTTGGGTCTCTTTGGAGTGATGGAAAGATTTGCCATATGCAGTTGTATGCATGGTGCTGCCCATGATTTGGGAGGGAATGGACACACAGGGTTATCCTGAGAAACCTCCTGTCCTTACTTGTGTGTTTAGTACTCCCCTCTGAGATTTGGGATTATGAAATCTATTCTCTTATAGCCAGACTTTCAAATGCCCCTGAGTCTGCAAATACACAATTTATTCCCTTTTTTACTCATTCTTATACAAATCTGGGATCTTCCTTTTTCCTTTGATGGAAATTCTTTCTAACAGAACTACATCCAGGTATCCTGAGTGAGGAGCAGTTGCTTGTGCTTTAGAAAGCAGTTTAACCTTGTAGCAAGTGTCCTGCCAGAGCCCTGGATTGCAGTCTTGGAGCTCTGGAGCTAGGCTGCATGCCATGTCCCACATTGGAGTCCTGGCAGCTCCACAGGCATCTACATCACCCAACAAGATCTGCCAGGCCGATAAGAAACTCATTTCTCTCTTGCATTCCTTCTCCAGGCACAGCTCCAGCCCTGGGTGTGGAAGGAATGCAGAGCTAGGCCTGGAGCTTGTGTCTGCACAGGTTAGAAATGAACTTAGTGTGAAATGTGGCTCTAGGTCTGCATCCCTGCCTGCCTGGGACACCGCAGCAATTTGCATCCAGCTTTCTGCTCTGGGACTCTTTGGGGTGGATCAGCCCTTGTGTTTTCAGGCTCATCCAAAGGTGCCCTTAATTAGTTCACATCTCTGCTGTTTGATCCCATGAGAAGGCAGCTTGGTGTTTCCTTAGGCAGTGGAGCTTTCCCAGACAGGCATTGTAAACTGGAAATATAGGTACTTGTAATTTTCTTAAAAACCTCCTTTGGGCCTGAAATGTCTTGTGCTTGGTTTCAATCCAGTATTGACTAAGACTGGAAAGTGTGAATAATGTCAGTTCAGCTGTATTTGAGTTATTCAAATGAATTCTAAAACTATGTACTTTCCACTTATATTGTTCCATAATCCTCTGCACTTACATAACCTCTGTTTTATTGAAATTGCTATGGACTTGAAGAGGGAAATATAATTTTCCAATACTGGGCCTGAACAGACAAACAGGGAGGCAATTCCAAGGCCTCAGTGTGCTTTAAAATCTGAATGTTTGCTGCTTTAATGTTGGTGTGAATAGGTTTGTACTTTTACTAGTGCAGAAGAAACACCACCTCCATAACCTTCCCTTGCCCTGGACACTGAATTTCTGAGATGTTTCCATTACGTAATTGAAATTCTACAAAGAGAGTTTGGAAGATTTCCCCAGCTTATAAGGAAGGATTTAGTTTGATGAGCTCTGTAAAGTTAAGATAGCAGGCCAGGGTTTTCCAAAGGGATATTCCCAGGAATATGCAGCTGTTTGAGCCATCACTGCAGCCCAGGGCATGGATGTGGCTGAGACTTGATCTGTACAGAAGGTTCATTGGCTTTTCTGAAGTTTTGAAGGGAAGTGGTTTGTAGCAAGTTAGTGACCTCGTTCTTTACAATGGCAGAGAAGAGAAGAGCATTTCCATTGGGTGGATCATGTGTGGAAATGCCTGGGTTTGGAGTCCTGCAGTAACACACAGTGTTGTGGAGGTTTGGTGTAAATGTAACTGCACATTTCTCAGCGCTCTTAGTGCAGCACCAATGCCCAGACTGGATGGAAATGTGTCACTGTTGTCTGAAATGCAGCCCCAGACACTGACCTGAAAGGTGAGGCCCCCTCTGAAGAGCCCTGACATACAGAAATGTTCCTGCAGTTAGGCACAACAGGCACTGGGACAATAGAGCTGTCCTTTGTGTAACTCTGCTGAGGTCATTGGAGCTCCTTCCTAATTCCACTGAGGCCGAGCTGGGCCTCTCCCTTTTTCTGAAGGGTTCACATGCCAATGTGTTGTGCAACAACATCATTTGTTAACAAATAAAGAAGAATTTAAATAACCTTAGAAAATCAGTTTGGGCATCCCAGCTGCCTGCAAACAAACAGCAGAAGTGCAAAACATTTAAGTAGCAATGCAAAGTATCTCAAAATTGCTTGAGCTTGGGTTCTTCAAGAACAAAACCACAATTGTAAGGAGAACATGCTCTGCAGGAGAAGGCTCTGGGTGAGAACACACACTGCATCCTCTGGTAAGGTCTCCAGTTCAGACATGATTTCTGTGCTGTGTTTTCCCCAGAGCTGTAGTAACACATGATGAATCTTTTCCCCATGTGTGTATGTATGAATTTGACTACTTTTAGTTTCATTTAAAGCAATAAGTGAGGATACTTTGACCTGTAACTGTCAAATTATGTTTACAATACAGTAAAACTGTATCTTCTTGTAAAAGATCTGTCTCGAGGAAGCCAAGTCATATGGAGCAGAACTCCACATTTCTGTTAGGACATCGAGTGCACTGCTGGCCCTTGCTGCTGTAATTGTGTCAGTCTGGATGTAATCCTGGCTCTGCATTAGTGGATTGCTGGAATCACTTGTCAGTATGTTTTGTATCTGAATGGCATCTCTGAATTTGGAAGATAACCCCAGGGTGCCTTTCTGCCAGGAAGGTCCCTGCTCTGTGCACTGTCCATGGCAGCTCTGCAGAGGATCTGCAGTGGGAGTTCAGAAGATCACTGCTCCATAGATGCTGAGTAAACCAGTCCAAGGTCTAAGAAAAACTCCTTGTGATGCTTCAAAATAGGAAACACTAAGCAGATGTGTTAGTTGCAGTAAAAGCTTTGGGTCCTCAGGGAACAAACAGTTGGGTTCACAGTCTTTGAAGAAGTCTGAGACAGAGAGCTGATTGATTTTTTTGTGCACAAAGCTGAAATGGATTTTCATGAGTGACTCTGGCCGTGTTTGTTGATGGTATTCATAACATTTCAAGGGACCTTAAATTACATTAGCTTTTGGCCTAAATGTTGAAGTGGTTTGATCTTGACTGATCCTGCTGAGCAACTCCTGCTTAGCACTCCCAGTTGTGTCTGCCTTCTTCTTCCAGGGAGCAGCTCTCGTGTGCTTGGGCTGGGTGTTCTGGGGGCCCTGACATTTCCAGGAATTTGTTATCTCTGGCAGAGGCCTCGTCACTGTCAGTCATTGATAAGTGTGGAAGTAAACATGGTGCTGATGAGACAGTGCCCCTTGAGTGGCTGAGCACCAGTCTGACTCCATTGCACACTGCCTCTCCAGAGAAACATTCTTCTACCACTCATGAATTTTTAAAATTGTCTTTACTGAATGATTCTTGTTATAACTTATCTACTCTTGCTCCCTTTTAATGTAGAGGGTTTTTTCTTGTTTACAAATTTCAGTCACGTTAGAGCCATCACTTCCTAATCTTGCTGGAAAAACTTCTGAAATGTGTGGCAGCTATTTAACTTCTAATGAGTATGAGAAGGGAGTTTTCACATGACCAAACAGATTCTTTCTCTTTGCTGCCTGTGCACACTTGAATTAAATAGCAGTGACAAAACCCAGGGCAGAAGGAGGGGAGTTTGTAGAGGCCAGGGCAGGTCTCAGTCAGGTGCTCTGGTGGAAGCACAGCCACCCTCCTTTGGAGATGTGCTGTCAGAACTGGTTTTGGGAGCCCTCCCTGCCAGACTTGCAGGAAAACAACTGCTTTAGAAAAGCCACATGAAACAGCCCTTGCTAGGATGTCTTAAGATTTAAGGGGCTCTCCAGGAAGCAGCAGTCCCTGTAGGTTTTGTAGTGTTTCCTGGGAAAATGATGCCCAGAAGTCAGTACACAAGTTTGCCTCTGATTTTATAACTTTCCAGAGAGTGTTGCTGTAATTCTGTTTAGGCTTGAAACAATCCAAAGCTTTCTTCTAGGCAGGGCCAGACTGACTAAACTTGAATGTCTGGTTTAAAAGTAAATGTAGTCCAGTTTAGACTGCATTTTCCTCAGCTGCTCACTGCACCATTTATACCCTCAGTACACCCTTAGTCTTTCAGCTGTTTCCAAAGCCATCTCCTTTTGAATGTTTAATATCTAAGAACCAATTAGTTCCATTTTGTTTTCCTTGGATAGTTTGCAATTAAACATTCTTTCAAGTGGGCTTTATTTAGCTAATTCCATCACAAAAATAAGCTCTAAGGGAACGAAGAGAAGTTCAAGCTAGCCAATGTTTATTTTTATTATTAATAATTTATATTATGGGAGTCCCCAGGGGAACTAGGGCCCCACTAAACCCAGTTTCCTCTGCATGTAATGACTGTGTCTCACAAGACTTTATTCAGCAGAAGATTCCTTTTTGCTGCTGTGGCTCAGTGCAAGGGACCTGCTCCACACTGGAAAAGAAAGGGCTGATGAAGAGCACATAAAAACAAATCAAGAACCCTTGTTTTAAAGAAGCTTAAGACAGGCACCAGAGGGAGAATCTGATGCATCTTTTCTAAAAAAGAAAAAAAGCCACACTTATGTGTTTTTCCAGTTTGAGTGCCAAGTCATGACCTCCAAGGTCTTGTTGATCATCTCTGGAGTGATGGCAACGCTCCCAGTGACTCTGAGGGAGCGAGACTGGGCAGGGAAGTGATGGTCCTAAAAATCTTATCTCTTTCTGAGCTAGCAGCAGGGGACTCATTATATTTCAAAAACACACTGATGGGCAAAGTCAGTTTAAAAATGCTCTGTTTTAGTCAGATTTCTATCAGAAGTGATGGTTTTCACAGCGTCTGATCCTCAAGGATTGGTCTGCTTTATGTTTTACAGAAATCTTGAGTGGAGCAATTTAGAGTCCCTTGAGAGCTGCTGAATGCAAAGGTGACCTGAGCCAGCCCTGGGATTCTGTAAATGGGTTGAGCAGAGTCAGAGCAGTTCCCATCACCTGGGGGATCCTGCTCCCTGAGGGACGCTGTGTGGGTTAAGGGGTAGAAGTGATTTTGGGGTGAGCAGGGCTGAGAGGTGCAAGTGCCTCCAAGCCAGTGCAGCATTTTCCTCCTGGAGGAGTTCCCATCCTCCTCCCTTTCCCTTCTGTGGAAGCACCAGGCTTTGCAGCACTCTTTCCATAATTCCAAAGGCAAGAGCTAGACAGGAGCTTTCCTGACCAAATTGCTGTCCTCATTAGCTCAGTTTAAAGGGGGTGAGACATCTGGTTCCAAGTCCAGCTGTGTGGTTAGGATGGAGGGCTTTTTCTCTCCACAGAAAAATCACTGAATCTGGCCATTTAAGACACAGATTTTATAGAAGCTAGTGCTGGGCTGTGCAAAGTTCACCTCATTAAAAACAAGCCCAAACCAAATAAAAGCAGAAAATAACAGTGTAAAAATGTGGGCCATGAATGTCAGAGCATGTGTATTAGGAACTGGCAAGAAGTGAAGGGAAAAGTATAGATATGCCCACATACATTCAAAGTTCTTGGGTTTTTCCACAAGTAAATATTTGGCTTTAAGGCATAAACCTTTTGTCCCCTCTATTTCTCTCATCTATTAAATTTTATATACTTTTCCTCTTTTTCCAGTGTTCTTTGGGATCCTGATCCTAACTTAGCAACTTCTTTATTTCTGTGGCACAACATTATCTTGGTAGTGTTTATGGGAACAAACCACAGTTGCCACAGGAAGTGGGCTGGGTGGTTCAATTCCTAGTAAAGGGACAATTTTCATGGTCAGACAGGTAAATGACACAGGGTTTGTCCCACTTTAGAAGCACCAGCATGCTGTGATTCACAGAATTCAGTTTTTGGAGATAACAAATTACACCCCTCATGCTGTTGGACATCAGATTTCACTCCTGCTGGAGTTTGTCATCTGATTTGGTTAAATACCCTTCTCAGTGTAATAGTCCAGGCGTTTGTCTGTCCATCATGGTGCTGCCATTGAGACTTAGCCTTGGGACTTTGCACAGCCCTGAGGCTGAGATGAAGGACCTTCCTTATGTCATAATTAACCTGGAGATGGCTCCTGCATGAGCAGGCTGGCTGCAGACATGACCACACCTGATGAGTCTGTTTGTAGCTCACATTGGGCACAGGTTGGGGAAACCAGGGAGAATGAGGTCAGTGTAACAGAGGAATGATCCTTGGGGCATCATTAATGACGAGGAATCTCTCCAGGCCAGAGCTGGTGAGATTCAGTGCCAGACAATGTTCCTTTGTCCCAAATGGAGGAGCCTGTGCATCATTGTGAACTGCTCTGGCTCCTTCTGCTTCCCCGGGCTGGGGTTTGGGTGCTGGGAGTGTCCTCCTGGCCAGGCTGGGCTGGAGCTGCGCTTGTGGCAGTGCTGGGAGCCAGCCTGGGAGCTGCCACATTCCTGAGCCCGTCCAGCCTTGGAGTGTGTCAGCAAGCTGGAAACTGAAACCAGGGCAGCACAGCCGGGCCTGTGCTCCTAAATCAGCCAGGAATGGGGGAATTCCTGTGCCCCCCAGCCCAGAGGGCTCCCAGCACCTCGGGGAGCTGAGAAAGGGCACGGGCCAAGGCTGGGCCACGGGCTGGCAGAGGAGGGAGCCCAGCCCGGGGTTATGGGCAAGCACTGCGGCTTTTCTGTTGCCAAAAGGCCACAGTGGGGCTCACAGCCGGCTGTGGCCCCCAGTGCCACATTTCCAGGAGGGAAAGGGCACAGGCTGTGGGGTGAGCCATGCTGAGCTCCCCTCTGCTCCCTGGCAGCTGCTGCTGCTGGCAGGCACCGAGGCCACGGCATCGAGTCTTGGAAAATCATTTCCAGGTCATTAACTGGGTCAGGCCAGCTCCTGCTGCCGGATTCTGCTGGGAATCTGGAATAAATGGCTGATTAATTTCCTCTGGATGTGCACACTGTCACTGAGAGCAGAACTTGGAGCTGCGTGCTGAGATGGAAAGTGATTGGAAACACAGGAACATTTGGGGTGCAGGCTTGAAAAGCAGCTCGCCCTGGACTTGAAATCTGAGTCCTGTGTTCAAATAACCCCCTAGAAATGGGGCCATCAGACCTGACCTCCAGCATGGGACAAGCTGTCTGGGAGCACTGCCTGTGATATTCAGATTTATTGCTGCCTAGGAAGCCTGGACTCCAGAATGCCATTTCCAGAAGCTGGCATGGAGCTGAGGGAGGGCCTAATGAGTAAAGCAATAACTTGGATCAAAGCTGTTTATCTGATTTTCTCTCAATGGCTTAAGTATGGCTAGGAGGAAAGAATGTCAGATGTGCAGTATTTAAATATATATTCAAGAGTTGAATCTGCATAGATAAAATTTGCAGAAGTACCAAAACTAGTTTCACACTGAAGTCCTGTCTTTCTAAATAATGCAAGCTCTGAATGTAATTCTTATTAAAAATCAATTGTAGTAGCTCTTAAGACCCTAAAGTACCTATGAGAGTAGGGATTATATTCCTGAATCATTTGACATTTTCAAAATAGGACCTGACAGATGTAGGTTTGGTGCAGAGTAAAGGGCCCATCTCATAATCTGAGTTAAACAGGCAAGGTCAAGAAGTTCTGTGGAACATGTGCAGCTACACAGGGCAGCAAAAGCTTTCATCCACAGCAAAACTGTGATGTAATTGCTCATATTGCTCAATCTTAACCCAGCAGAAATGTCTGCTGAATGGGTGGAAGCTGTTTGTGTCCCTTCTCTCCCTTTTCTCAAATCTGTTTGAGCAGATAGAACTCGATCTCAAGCACACATTTCCCGTGTCTGCATCTGCAGGGGCTCCCCCTGTGTGTGATGGGCAGCTCAGCTCACACCAGCTTCACAGCAAGGACAGCCACAGGTCAGAATCCCTGCTGGAGGAATTGCACCAAACCTGCTCAGATTCTGCTGGGAATCCTGGTGCTGGGAGTTCTTGCCACAGGCTGGATTTGTCTGAAGAAAAGATCCCTATTTGGGTGTGATGTTGTGTTAAAATACCCATTTTGAGATGTATTCTGAGATCAAGGGCACTGTGTGTCTCCCTAATTCAAATTATTTTCCTTCTTTTGAAATATAAATTTTTCTTAGTTCTGCCCATAATTGTATAAATAGAATGTTTGTCAGACAGCTGAACAGAACCACTTGAAATGTAAGGGGTCTGAATGATAAATTTGGAATGTTTATGTAGCACAGCAGACATTGCTCCTGAGGTCAGTGGTTTTCCTGAGGAATGCTGAGAGCAGAGATTAAGCTCAGGGTGTATTTTCCCAGGGGATTCAGTGGGGCTGTGCCCAGAGGGTCACTCCACTGCTGCTTCTCCATCACAGCCCCCCTCGGGCTGGCAGGGCTGAGTCAGGGCCTTGTCACCTCTCTCTCATCCTGTGCTTGGGTACTTTACATGCCCAGCACTGCCAAGTGCCAAGGCAGTGACTGAAATCACAGAAACTTCAGTGGGTCAGGCCCAGAGCAGCCCTGAGACTTGCACAGGGTTGTACTCCGGGCTGCAATCTGATTTTTTTCTTTATCAGTATCACAAAAGACAAATGCCATTGTCTGCTGTGATACCACCCCTCAGCAGCACCCAGAAGGGGCAGCTAAATCCACTGCTCCTGTGCTTTGAAATAAGCAAGAAGAAAAATAATTGTGATTACATCAGTGTGATGTAGGCAAACATAGCCCAGCTTGCAAAATCAGTCTTAAAGATCTTGATTTTTGGTGTAATTATGCTAGGGTTGTCTTTTCACCCATGAAATGCTTGCTGTATATATTTCTTTCAGCTAAAACCCTGATCCTGATGCAATTGCAGCAGCAAAACAGTTATCCTGTTAGAATTTGTAATAAATTCAGAGAAGCAGAACAAAAACCTAGCAGCTTTGACTGACTTTTTTTTTTTTAAACAGCCAATGATTAGTTGGAATCACAGCTCACTCCTGGAGTCCAGGGAAGGTCTCTGAAGGCCCTAAATGTTCATGTACTGAATCACTGCTGCTTTTGGTTCTGTGCAGTGAGAGCTGGGTTTCAGCAGAGATGGTGCAGAACCAGCACAGCCCAATGTCACCTCTGTTTGGCTGGCATGAAGTGAATTTTATAAAACCATGCTATAAAAGACACAAATTCCATGTGGCAACTCTGCAATAAACTCATGTGCTCTGCTGTACAAAATCCACCAGGGGAGTCTCCTGATAGGCACAAATCTGAGCCCCAGATTTTAGGAGGAAGGCTCCAGTCCCTCCAATAAACTGTTTGGCTTCCCAGGTACTGAGTTAAGTATTATATTGTGATAGCACAACATGAAATCAACTCTGCTTGGTTCCCACAACAAGGAGATAAAATGGCTCTCTTGTTTTTCCAAGTAAAGCAAGTGCAATATTTACAAATGATGTACAGAAATAACAAGGGTCTGAAAGTGTAAGGGGAAGGTTTGACCAGGCAGTGGAAGGGAAATTGTCATGGTCACAAAACATGTCCACAATGACAAGGGTGAGCCTCAGCCACTGAAGCCATGAGCAGCTGATGTCTGTCAGTAACTGTGTGATTTTCTATAGTGACAATAACTTGATTTCAGCCTGGCTTTTTGAAGAGCAGGGGTGGCCACTGGTGAGGTCTGGAGCCTGCCCAGGCTGCCAGAGCCCACCAACAGCCCAGGGGAGCAGGAGCTGGTGCAGTTTGTGCAGAAACACAGCCAGGAGAAAGTGTCTCCTGCCCACTGCCCATTCCCAGCTGGAACATCACAAACTTTGGGGAAACATGAGTTCTTTCCTCTAGCAAGGACTCACCGAGTGGACCTCTCAGAGAGGCCAACACAAAAACATGGCCTCTCACTCAAAGCACAAAACACGAGCAGAAACGTTTTGCAAGTTGGTGAGTCATATTTTCCTCATGAAATTGTTGAAACCATTGTGCCCAGAAACAATTAAAGATGTGAGTGGGGCTGGAAAAGTTTAGCCATAAACACAAACAGACACCATGATTTTGTTTGTAGAAGGTGAAGGTCACTTGGCTCGAGGAGCACCCTCAGCTCAGGGAGAGGGAGCAGAAGGTGCTGCCCCAGCCTGCCTGGACACTCGGTCACACCAGAGCTGAAACACCAAAATCTGCCATGGCAAACGCAGCACTGACACAGGGCCAAACAAACCTGCTCATTTAATCTGAAAAAAAATCTGTTTTGACTTAAAGATCCATTTCTGAGACCCAAAGTCTCAATTGTACAAAGCCCACGTATTAAAGCCCCAGCCAGTGAGTCCCTGGCAGATGGGAGGTGAGCCCAACACTCACAGCCTTTGTAAAACCTTGTCCAGACCCCGTGGCTTTCCATAGTTTGGTGTCCAGTTGCCCCTGGCAAGAGACTCCTTTATGTTGTGCTCTGCATATGCAGCCCCTGGCTCCCTGCTGCATTCACCCTCCTGCTTCTGGGCAAGAGTAAAAGGGAGGAAGCTCCTCTGCTCCCCAGGGCATAATCCCTGCTTTGATGAGATCTGGACACTCTGGCCTGCACAGCAGAGGTTTCAGGTTGGGAGGCAGATTTGAACTGAGCTTTGTTGGGGTCCTTATCTGATTTATTTCTATCCTAAAGGGAGGGTAGAACTTGAGATGTGTCCAGATGCTTTTTCTCAGGGGCACTTGTGTAGCTCAGCACTTTTACACAGACACTCCAGCTAGCAAACCCTCTGTTTAAACAACTGCATTTATAAGTCTTTCTTACAAATAAAATGTTTTATTGACATTCAACTTATGGTCCTCTGCTCAGGAGTGTGAAATGAGCTGTAAGATTTCTAGGTCCCCACAAAAAATCCGTGTGTGAGTGTGTATCAAGAGGCACTGAGTTTGTTGGCATTATTTTGAAGTGATAAACCCTTGAATGGTGCTTTATTTAAATTCTCTTCATTCTCAGGGAGTTGGAAGATGTGCTTGTGAGTTGCTTTTGGGAGGGCAGTGCATTAGAGCAGGGCAGGGTCAGTGGCCTTGGAGACTGAGCTTTGGGCAGTCACAGAAAGCAAATGACCCCAGAGGGGCTGAAATTATTTTGGCCATGCCCATGTGAGGGCCAAGGCATCTCTGGCTTCTACTGCATTGCAACAGTGCAACTCCTGGAAATCCAGAATTACATTTGGTTTATAAACACACGTGGTCAGGTCCAGGCAATTTGGGCAATTTTGGAGTTTTGGGGGTCTGTACATTTCCCACATAGTCTTTCACATCTAGAGCTCAGTGCCACAGATTTTACTACAGGAATCTTCTCATAATTTTCCCCTTTCTGTTCCCTGCCAAGGGTCTGCCTGGTGGTGTTTGTTCCATACCTGTGTGCTCCAGAGGCTCTCAGTGTCATGGTAGGCAGCTCTAGAGCAGCTGCTCTTGAACTTTCCTCTTCCCTACTACCCATGAACTGAGTTTCCCAGGTTAAAGAGCTGAAAAACAGATCCTGGGAATCTGGCTTAGCCTTGATGAGGGATGTGGTCAATAACCACAAGGCTATTCCTCTTATTTCTTCCTTTAACAGCTTGTTATGCAATTACATTTTTCAGTAAGTTGCATGCTTTCTTCAGGCTAATGATCCTTTTTATGGGGTGACAGTTCAGAGGCTTACAAACATCTGAAATCTAGAGGGAAGAATGGAAAGTATTTTGAAAGTTCAGCTGTGATATGATGCAAGGCTGAGCTCTGATGAAGGGTGTTAAGGGGGATCTTTTCAAAGCAAGACAATGTAAGTGCTGTAGGGTTTGGTTAAGAGGTGGGGGAGAGGCACCCAAATTTTCCATGTGACAGATTTCTGTGGATCCTCCTGGGGCTGTGGAGTCCCCTGACTGATCCTCTGAGCAGGGAAATGCCTGGCCATGCCCAGCCCCTCTTTGCTTCAAAGCAGGTGTCTGCTGGCTCTGTTACCATTGTCACATCTTGTTCTGCAGGGTTCTGCCTGCTTTTCCCAGGAGTGCTCCTGAGCTTGGCACAGCCCATGGAGCAGGCAGGGAGATGGGAGTTTAAACCCAGCCCAGGGAAGGGCTGGGAGGCCTCTCCTGAACAGGCAGGATCTCTGCTCCTGAAATCCAGGACAGCTTTTGTTCCTGCTGTAGGTGATGGTCCCCAGAGCGTGGTCACTGGCAGTAATTCCTGTACTTGTAGACTAGCCCAGAAGTGGCAAAACACTCTCAAATCCCCCTGGGATGTATTGAACAGCTCTTTGCAGGCAGCCCTCACAGGCAGGGAGGAGGGACTGCTCTCCAAGTTAGTGGCAGAGCCAGGGAAGAGCCTTGCACTGACACTTCTGGGCTTGTAGTCTGGCTAATGGTACCATGCTAAAGGGGTCCTGGCTGGGTGCAGAGCTCCTCTCCAGCACCCCTCTGATGGATGAGGAGTGTTCTTCAGAGCACACTCTGCAATGTGGGACAAACCTCTGCATGGAGCATTCAGAGCTCCTTCTTGGAGTTTGTGCTTCTCCCTCCAAACACATCCTCCAGCTTTTTGTTATACCCAGATTTACTCACTTGTGGTGTTTACATTACACCAGCTTGAGGGGGAAAGGAAGGGAATTTTTCTGTATATGAACTGTCTGGGTGATTTTCTACAGCTGCTTTGAAGGATATGTCTGTTACTTATATTGGGACTTGGATTCTGTAGACATATGGCAGAGAACACAATTCTCCAAAAAGCAAAAGAGTTTGACTGATGGAAAACAAGAGAGCAATCCAAGAGAAACCCTGCCAGAGGAGGAGCATGAACCTGAAATTTACTGTTGAAACCAGACTTCTGCCTTGGGCTTAAGCACCACACAGCCAATTCTACCACTGAGTGCAGTGTGGCTCTGCACGGATGCAAGGAGCTGCTTTTGGGACCCAACTGAGTCTGGAGCTTGAGTATTGTTCTGGCATCCACGCTGCTTTGGAAATGCACAGGCTGGCCCCCACTCCTGAAGCACTGGGACAATTACAGGGTTTTTAAAAAGTCAGAAATGTAGAGCCTCTGAATTGAGGCTATTCTGGCTTCTGCACAGTGAGTTTGTGAAATCAATCAGAAATTGAAGAGGGCATGAGAGATTTCGTTTTAGACTAGTCAATCCTTTATTAATTGTACCGTGGATGGCAACACAGGAAACGTGAATTGCAGACAAGTCTTTTTTTCCAATTTATTCTGCCGTGTGTTGTTTTGACTTTCCCCTTCCCTGCAGCTCAGCCCTTGCAGCAGCACGAGAACGCCAGGAAGGTTTGGCCTCATCTGTTTTTGTGTTTTGTTGCAGGAGCCAGCAGACTCACTGAGTGGAGCCATGTCGGTCAAGCTCACGTTCGTGTCCCCTGGGGACGGGGGTGGGATCAGCAGGAGCTGCTCCTTTACTGGCTTCAGCACCGTGCAGAGCAGGAAACTGGGGTGAGTGGCACCAGGGACAGCCCCTGCTCTGGGCACAGGCTGCCAGAGGTGTTCCCCCACTGCCCCTGGAGCTGCTGAGAGCTGTGTGCCCATGGCTGGGCTCCCATCCCAGTGCTGGGCGCTGCCTGCAGGGATGGGCCAGGCTGTAAATCCCATTGCAGCTGGGAGGGTGAAGGGCTGCAGCCAAGTGGTGCCTGCTGAGCTCTGACTGAGCCTTCGGAGCAGCCACGGGAACCAAAACCCTCCTGGTGTGCTCCTGGTGGATCCTGGCCAGGTGTGGAGCTGAAATCCCCCCAGAGCTGCTGGGGCAGAGCAGCAGCACAGGGAGGAAGGGCAGTGCCCAGGAGGGAAGGGAGGATTCCAACCCTGCCAGTTCCCTGCTCCCACAGCAGCCCAGAGCCCAGCAAGGCTCCCCCAGCTCTCCCAGCCCAGCACTCACTCCCTGCTGGCCCTGGAGCTGCTGAGCCATCCTGCACTGATGGTCCCACTTTGCTTTCCATAACTCATTGGGCAGCATTGCTCTGTGTGGAAACAGCAGCTTTTCCACTAAAAATCCTGTGCTTTTTGTGAATTTAGCAATCCCTGTAAATCCCTGTAGATCATGAGTGCTTTTAGAAGATATGACCTATAAATGGAAAATTAATACAATCTCTGACTGCCAGTGCATGCTAGAGCAATAACAAAGTGAATTTAGCAGCACCATATAGAAGTATTTGGTGTGTGCCTCAGGAGTATTGTACTCAAAAAAAAATCCTGTTGTATATCAGTAAAATGTCTGACTCATGTAATGAAATATCTTTTCAGAGAACCAGATGACTGAATTAAACTTTTGGTTAAACCTGGCATGGTAAAATATGAGCAAAAAACAAAATTCCTGTGTGATTGTGATGCATCTGAGGAGTCTTCAATTTGAATAAATTAATTTGTTGGTGAAAATGAAAATTAATGTTACCCCAGCAAAGATCAGATACCTAAAATCACACCAACTAAGATCTGGAGAAAAACTCAGATTGTATAGAAAAAACTCTGTCAAATGATTGTATAGACAGCTTTGAGCTGCAGTCAGGGCAGGAGCCCCTGCAGGAGAGGTTCTAGCAGGAGCAGTGCTGAGCTGCTCCTCTGACAGGCACAGCCCAGCAGGGTCCCAGTGCTGCAGACAGAGCCATTCCCATCCCTCAGGGCTGTCCTGCTTCCAGCTGCAAAGCTTTCCTGACCGAGTGCCTCTCTTTATGCCCTTCCATGGTGTTGTTTTGCATTGTTTCAGTGTTTAGACAGACAGTTTAGTGCAGGATTCACTGCAATAGGGGAGATTTCTGCCCTAGACCCTCGGTCACAGCCCAGTGAATGTGAGAGCCTGCCCTGGCATAGACCAGAAGTTTTTTAGTGGCCCTTTCCTAACTTATCTCTCCCTCAGGCACTGTTGCAAAACTCAGCAGGAGCTCGCAGGGGCCCTGTGCAAGGCCTGCCCAAGGATGACACACAAATCAGGCCCACATGGACATTCTTCTGCAGATGCTAAATAGACTTTTGCTTTCCTTCAGCAGCTTCCCCTTGGGTCTCTCAGTCAGACACGATTTTGTATTTCCCCATCATGGTCTCCACAGGAAGTCAGTGTTATTACTGTTATCTGTAAAGTGGGAAATCTGATACTGAAATTACCAGGTTCACAAGGGAAAGCAGCATGAGAACATCCAGCTTTTAGCTACTGGCCCTCCAGGCCATGCCAGCTCCTTCACTTTTGTATGAAATGCATGGAAATGGGATTAACATCAGGGCTCGGATGGGCTGCAGAGAGTGGGGGATGCTGAGGAGAAGGGGGAGTGGGAAATCCCAGCCTCCCTGTGTGCAGGACTGAGGTCCTGTACAAGGGA
Source organism: Peucedramus taeniatus (assembly GCA_013400575.1). NCBI lineage: Eukaryota > Metazoa > Chordata > Aves > Passeriformes > Fringillidae > Peucedramus > Peucedramus taeniatus. Next base: position 181,919 of record WBNO01027744.1, on the reverse strand, counting down.
AGTCACTCCCAGAATTTAGGGTCTGCACTCCAAAAATCTGAAGGTAAATTCCAAAATGAAACAAAACCCAGGAGTATTTGTGGTTTTGATTTCAAAATTAATTTTAATTTGGGCTTTTAATTTCATAACAGATTTATCTTGTCTCCTCTATTTTGTATCTTGCTAATTAGAGTACTCTGGAGCTTGGAATTAGATGCTATTTCTTGTTAGCATGAAAGAATTTTAAGCAATGGGCATTCTAGGAGACTCTTTCAACTGCTCTTATTGGTCAGACTGCCTCTTCCAGTGTTACTCCTGTTGAAACTCTCACTTTGCATGGAATTCCCAAAGATACATTATCATAGTAAAGGAAAGTAATATTAATGCAAGGTTTTAATTTAACAGTTATGTTCCTGTTGTAGGTAACCTGAGCTCCAAGTGGCTTGGTTAATTAGCACTTTCCATTGAGGCATCATAAGAAACCAAGATAATCAGTGGTGTGAAGCAATTAAGTATCCAGCAATGTTTGGCAACACCTAGTTGATCAGATTTTTTTGCAGAACAGGTGTTAAAAACTGGAGTTAAGTGGGAATTTAGGACCAGGATAATTAGAGTGGGTACTCAAGGGCTTCTCTAATAGGACTAGGGACAGCTCTCAGGTGTGCTGGGTCTGGCTTTAATCACCCAGCACAATAATCTCTGGAACTGAAACCAGCCCTGGGTAACTACTGAGCCTGATGGAGGCTGGAATTTCTCCAGGTGAGTAGAATTTAAGATGGAAATTGTAGAGAAGGTAGAAAGCTTTTCAGAGAGGAACTGGCTGGCTAGGCTCACTTTGGGAGATGGGAAACTTCTCCAGGTAATGGTATTTTAGAGGCTTTACTTACAGGGATTATTAACAAACCTATGTAAAAATAGCCAAGACTTAGGGGAGGATTTAGAGAGAGGTAAGCCAGGCAGGAATTATTTGCAGAGAGCTCATTTTCTGCTTTGAAGGTGTTTCTAACTGCTGGTTCAGGGTGTTCTAACTCCTTAGGGTGGCACAAAAAAAAAAAAAAATCTATGTGGGGGACTTCTGGTAGAAACAATATTTAATTTTAATTTGGCAGTTGCTTTGAAAAGTAATTAGCTGAGGTGTTAGATGCTGAAAAAAAACCCCTTGATAATTATATTTTATGTGCAATCTGGGCCTGGCTTTTGGAAACTGAGTAGTGCTCTGAGCCATGGTTTGAATGGATGGTGAGTGCAGGCAAGGAAGCAGCAACTTGTAAAGGTTCTTCAGTGGAGCCTTGCCATGGGACCTTGAGCACTCAAAGGTTTGTTGCCTGGATTGCAGGAGGGGGTCAGAGGGGCACTGTCCTGGCCCTCAGCTGGGCTCCCCTGGGTGGCTCTGAGGGTGGCCCAGGCTGTGCCCAGGCTGTGCTCTGATGTTAACCCTGCTGTTAATCCCATTTCCCTGCCCTGCTGGGCACACAGAGCCAGCCCTGTGGGCTCTCAGGTGCCCAAGAGCTTGGTGATTTTGGGTGAGTGTGTATGGATTGGTAGAACTGTGCCTCAGGCATCTCTGTCTCCCAAGTGATGGGCTTTGCACCTTTCCTGAATTTCCTTTCTCTTCCTCCAGCAAGTCCCTCAGCAGAAGCTCAGTGAGATCAAGGATGTCTCTGAAGCCCCCCAAGGCCTATAATTCCCTGCAGAAGGGGGCACTCATCTGGGATCCAAAGCCACTGCAGGTGAAGAAAATTTTTGAAGCTTTGAAGAAAGGACTTAAGTAAGGACTTTTTCAATATTGTAACTTGCCCTACCCAGTCATGCTGCTGAAGTGTGTGTGTCACTGTGCTCTGTCTCCCTCTGGCATCTCTGAACACGAGTGGTGACTGCCCCACACCTGGGGCCTTGGAAAGCAAATTTCATTCACTCTCAGCCTGCCTGCAAGCACAGGGCTCTGCTGGTTTGTTAGCTCCTGGTTTATTACACTCTCAAAAGTGACAGCACTGCCCATCTCCTGGGAGCAGCTGAGGGTGGCAGGGTGGGCATGGGGCAGCCGGACCTGGGGAGTGAGATTGGCACAAAGTTTCTGGAGAGGGAACTGGGTGGAGCTTGCTTTGCCCCAAAAAGCTGATTTAGACCCGAGTCTGAAAGTGAGGGTGTGCCCTGCACAGGCAGAGTGGGGAGGCTGGCTCATCAAGCACTTCTGTTCTCCTTGGGCTAATTACTGAACTAATTCCAGTCAGCTGCTCTAGGAGGGTGTCAGGATGGGCCTTTTTTTTTTTTTTTTTTTTTTTTTTTTTTTTTTTTTTTTTTTTTTTTTTTTTTTTTTTTTTTTTTTTTTTTTTTTTTTTTTTTTGTTTGTTTGTTTGTTTGTTTTTGTTGGTTGTTTGATTTTTTCCTCTCTCTTTTAATGGAATTAAACTCTGAAGTTCAAAATAACTCTGTGATCTCTGGGTGCCTTGTATGGCAAAGGTCTAAGCAGGTTCACCTGAAAACTTCAGCGTTTTGATTTCCCAGAATGTCCTGAGTCTATTATCACAGGACCTTCGTTTACAGCCTGCAGCTGCTATCAGAAGATAAAATGCCTTTCCCTGGATTTGTAAACCCTGGAGCTCTTTCTGCTGGCACCCTCCTGACAGTTCCTGCAGGGTGTTACTGCTGTCCTCCACATTTTGCTACTGTACTCATTTTGGTCATAGTTTGTTTTCTTAAGCAAAGAACATCAAATGCTCTGTAGTAACACTTTATAAAGTCAGATGTGTCACGTTTTCAGTCCAATAAAAGACTATGAAGTCTTCGCCCTAAAAATATCCACCAATGTCTTATTAGAGGATTTAGATTTAAAAGAAACAAGGAAACCAAATGTTTTTGCAGAGCTGAGAATTTATCTGAGCTTGGGGAGGAGAAACTATAAAGTGGGCCAGAACTTGTTCCTGGTTTTGCAGCGAGTGCCACACGATCAGCTCCTGCCAGCAGTGAGGGGCTGACTAATTGACTGAAGTAACCTACAGAAAACAACTGTATCGAATAGCAGCGCAGGGGCCAAATTTTAAGTAAATGCAGACTAAGTCCACTTGGTGCTGGAGTGACTTGAGTTTTCAGTACAGAACATATTTTACGTGCCTGTTTCTTTATAGCTGTAGAAAATACCTCTTTATTCTGTTAACCATCTGGCTGCCATTCCATCAAGCTGATAATTCTAACATATTAAAGCTAAAAGTGATGAAGCTTTTCTGAAAGGTAAGTGCAGGGTTTTCTGCCTCCAGCCTTGGCTGCTCCTGCCCTGGGCTGTTCCTGGGCAGGTGTTAGGAGCTCCAGCTGAGTGCTGGAGACATGGGATGTCTTGGGGGATCTGCTTTTGGAACAGGGAGAAAATGAAACGCATCAAAGGGAATGTGAGGAAGTGTAGCTGTCTAAAATGAAGTTATTTTGACTGCTCAGAGACTGTGTCTAAGAATGTAGTGTTTACCAGGTGATTCTGGTCCCTTTTAAACACTAGAGGAAAAAGTTACCTAAGTCTGCTCTGTATTAAAAGCAAAGTTGGAGGAGTCCCAGCTGAAAAGGTTTCAGGCCCTGTGGAAAGTCCAAAGGCACAACCCACGTGTGAAGCAGCTCTGGAGAAGCCAACTGGCACCTAGTGCCTCACACCTTGCTAAATAGATCTCATCCTGGAAAAAGGATTAAGAAATTGCCTTAACACAGCCTTCAGCTCTGTTTGCTGAAGCCCTGAGCAGCATCTGCCCCCTTACCTGGGCAGGGCTCCTGTGAGCTGGGTCTGCAGTGCAGGTGCTCCATGTGGAGTCTCTGCCTCCCTGAGGTGGGGCTGGAGGTGAGCTCCTCCTCCTCAGCCACTGTGAGCAGAGAATGAACCTTTCTGCTGCCTTACAGGCAAGGGCCAGGTAGGAACAGTTAGAGAGATCTGTGATTTATGAGTGTGTTAGAACTCGATATTCTCCTCCTCCATGGCGTGTGACATTCTGCTGAAACACCTCCCCAAGGAATCTCTGATGAATGCTCCAGGATCTGACATGGGCTTCCTTTCTCCCCAGTGAATACCTGGAAGCACATCAGGCTGAGCTGGATTATCTCTCTGGTCGGCACAAAGATACAAAAAGGAACTCTAGATTGGTAAGGGGTTTTCAATGTTAAATACTTTAATAAAAATCACAGCAGTGGGTGCTTGCTCCCACCTGGGACTCCCAGGGGCTGTCCAGTTCAAACACTGAGGTGGGATCCAGCAAAGCAGCACAATCAGAAATGTCCCAAGCAAGGTGATCCCAGATGTGTGAATTTACCTTGAAATTTCTCACTTTCAAGACCCAGCAGTGCTTTTCAGATTGGTTCTTTACTGGGCTGTATCTCCTCGTGTCTGCTCAGTGATCAGTGTCTGTAATATCAATTTAGTGTAAATTAGGATGTTCCTAGTGAGTCTTGCAGTACCTATGAAAGTGTCATTGGTGGTACAAATCCAGGTGCTCTCCTCCTCAGCCTGTGCCATTTCTCTTTCAGGCTTTCTACTATGACCTGGACAAGGTAAGGCTGCTGGGGATGGGATGGAGTGTTGTACACAGAGGAAAATGGGTGATTTTCTGTCTGCTGTGTTACCTAATGACTCATTTGGGAAATAATTTCTTATATCCCTTTCTCTGTCTCTGCCCTGCTGAAAAGCAAATCCGCTCTGTGGAGAGATACATCAGGAAACTGGAATTCCACATCAGCAAGGTAAGGGGTTTATACCTTGTGCCTGTGAGGCTCCCCCTGCTCTGTAAGGGATCCATCCACATGGAAAACACTCTGATTATAGTTCATCTGCAGGGGAGAATGCTGGGGACTTGCTGAAAGCTGCAGCCACTCTTTTTACAGGAGGAGGGGATTTTTATTTATTTATTTTCCTGAATGGCTCTATTCAGGCTGAATGTTGGGCACGACCCAACCTGAGTTTTCCTGTGAAACCAGTTTGCACTTTCTGCCAGTTTATTCAGAAAATGCTGCTCTGGGAAGCCTGGTGTGTTCTCCCCCCTTCCCACGAGGGGCCACAGGGCAGTTCTGAGTCTGCTGCCTGCCAGGGCTTCCAGAGGCTGAGCCTCTCCTCTGGCACAGCCAGCACTGCAGGGCTTTCAATCTGCCCTGGGAATTGGTTTCCTGCTCTGTGAGCAAAGTGTTACTCTACTCTGGTAAGAGCAGAGCTGGTTGCATTCCTGGAAAAAGCACGAGATGTTGAGGAGCAAACTGTAAAATGCAGGAGCTGCAGCATCCTGCAGTGCTCTGACAGAGGGACTTGGGCTGGTTGTTGGGTTTTGTGCCAGGAAACACTGCTGGTGTTCCTTTCCAAAGCTCCTGAGCCATGCCAGGGTAACTGCAGTGCCTTCTCTGCCATGTTCCAAAGGTGGAAGAGCTCTATGAAGCTTACTGCATCCAGTGCAGGCTGAGGGACGGGGCCACCAACATGAAACAGGCCTTCTCCCTGTCCCCTGCCACCAAAGCCTCCAGGGAGAGCCTGGTGGAGCTCTACAAGAACGTCCAGGAGTGCACAGAGGTAGGAGATCCTTCACCCCCATAACCAGGACCTGCCTGCTCCTTCACAGACCAGTGCTGGGAGCTGCTGCTGCCTTTTGTTAATGGGGTGGGTTAAAAACTTAACTTGTGTGGATAAAATACAGGTATATTGTATGGAAAATCCTCAGTGCTGGGGTCTCTTATGACTTCCCCTGGAAGTGTGGGATGAGAATTGAAGGAATAAGCTGTGCTATTTTTACAAAACCAGTAATGGGAGGTAACTACTGTTTTGATTTTTTCAAGTTTTTCAAAGTTTTTTGATGTTTGTATTTTTATATCTTCCTGGAATGCCAGTGTCATTGGAGGGTGACAGTGCCACCTCCTCAATGTCACTGGGCAACCCAACAGTCCATTAGGTTGCTTGTCCCCCATAATAAAAATGAAAACAATTAGTTATTTACATAAAGTGTGTGAGAAAATTCTATATAAAAATACAAACATCAGAAGGCTTTAAAAAACTTGAAAAAATCAGAGCAACAACTGACAGTGATGAGCTCAAGGAGTTCCACTCTTCTGTGGAAGATTTTCTGTTTTACAGAATCCACTCACATTACTTTTATCTGCTTTTACTGGTGAAAATGTTTGTGTATCCTTTGAAAAAAATAAAATAAATGAAGTCCTTTTAAAAGAAGCAGCATGTGTGGGGAAGCAGCTCCTCTGCAGTGCTGGTGACTGTGCAGCCTTTCTTTCAGGACATGTGCTTTATAGAGGGGGCTCTGGAGGTGCACTTGGGAGAGTTTCATGTGAAGATGAAGGGTAGGTTCCTCTCTCCTTTCCTCGTTCATTGGTTTGGGATTTCACTGATTCATTGGTTTGGGGTTTCTGGGAACAGTCTGACCCACTGAGAGTCCAGTTATTCAGAGAGACCTTGGGCAGAATTCTGGTTTTTGCTCCAGTGCCATAAAACAGACCTGCCATGGTGTTTTATATTTGAATACAAAGCTGGCAAGCTTTCTTTTTTCAGCTCCATTAAATGCTGTCCTTTTGAGAGTGTGCTGTGCTGGTGGTGCAGCTTCTGCACAGAGCTGGGGACAACAGGGAGTGTTCCCCAGAGAGTCTCTTGATTTATGGCAGGCTGGGGTGTTGGGGGGCTTTGTAAAGCCCTACAAACATTGGGAGTTTTCCTTCTCTTTTCAGGGCTGGTGGGCTTTGCTCGTCTCTGCCCAGGAGACCAGTATGAGGTGCAGTATGCAATTTTCCTGTGCATTTTGTCCTTTTCCCTGGAGTGGGAGTGCAGTGGCAGCACAGGGGGCAGGGGTGGAAGGTGTAGAAGCAGAGAGGAGGCAGAGTGTGACAAGCCAGGCTCTGTTGTGAGGGGAGCAGGGCATTGGCACACTCCCTGTGCCCTGGGAGGCTGGGCAGAGGGGACTGGCTGTGATCTGGGTGTTATGGGAGGGTTTAAATGATGCCAGAGATTGCCTCCCAAACCCAGCTGCCAGGGCTTGGCCTCCAGAGCTGCCCTGGAATCAAACAGCAGGGGCTGGAAGCTTGCCCTTGGCACGATGTGAATGCACCCAGTGTCTCCCTGGGTGCTCTCCTGTCCTCACCTTTCCCAGGCAATTCCAGCAGTGAATTCTGTGCCTGGCACCTCAGCACCAGCCCAGCTGCAGGGCACTGTGCTCTGGGCTCTGCTCCAGTGCCTCTGGGTGCTTTTCAGGGGTCAATACCTGCTCCCCCAGTCCTGTCTCCAGTTTTCTGCTCTATCCAGGGGATGGCTTTGCTTCTGTGGGACTGGGACCTGTGGGCTGAAGGGACTGGGCTGGGACCTGCTGGCCCAACACCCTCTCTCCTCTCTGGGTTCCAGGTGTTCGTGCGACTGGGGCGCCAGAAATGGAGGCTGAAAGGCAAAATTGAGACTGATGACAGCCAAACATGGGATGAGGAGGAAAAGATCTTTATACCAAACCTGCACGAGAAGTTTGAAATCAAGGTGTGGTGTATAATGGTGGGGTTGGAAGCAGTGGTTAACAGGTCTTCTGCTACTTCCCTCTTAGGCTGCCAAGGGTTTCTCAAAATTCTTGGATAGTTTTCTTTTCCTAACTATGTAAAAAATGGCAGTTAATCCATGCTCTGCCTAGTGAAGGGACATTATTTCTGATTTTCCTTTGGCACCAGTAACTGTGTTAGCCCATCTGCTTTCCCATGTTCTGGGATATGTGGTTGTGTTTAGGGCTTTTTGTTTGCTTGTCTTTTTAAAGAACTCCTAGATCAGTATCTGGGAATTTCTAGGACTCAGCCTGGATGTGGAGACACAGATGTGCACGTAGATAATATTCTTATCCCCCATGTGGATGTTGAGCACCTGCAGTGCTGCTCTCTCTTGGAGGACAGAAATTCCTGTGTGGGAAACCCAGCGGTGGTTCTGGCAGGGGGGGTCACGTTGGGCTGACCTGGCACCACCCACGGGCTGGCCCTGCCAGGAGCTGAGGGCTCTGCTGGATCCTGTCCCACTGGGAAACTGTGCCAGGGCAGCTTTGGGCTCTGGCAGGCTGATCAAGCAGCTCCTGCAGAGCTGCCCTGCCTGGCACAGCAGCTGGCTTGCACAGACTCTCCCTGGCACCTTGCCTTTGGAAATGGGTTTGTGAGGGGGTTTTGCTTTCACTGCACAGTGAGGATCAGGTGAGAAGATAATTCAGATCCCTGTTTTACCATGATTGTTGTAAAAACTCGTCTCACTTTGTGTGACAGTGACAGTTTTACTCCTTTTGTCAGCTGATGAAGGTCACTGACAAATGTCCTCCTCACCTCCTGCTCTTGGTGCTCAATGATCTGTCCAGTACAAACACAGAGCAGGTCTAAAACCAGTACAAGCTGCCCAGCTGTGTGTGTCCCCAGCTCCTGGACCCCTCCCCTCTGGGAGTGTCCCTTGTGGGGACAGTGGCTCCCAGCTTTGGTGGTGCAGAGCTGTGTCAGGGTGGGTTTGCTGTGGGCCCAGAGCAGATCTGGCCTGGGCTGTTCTCCTCTCTGTGCAGGGGGTTTAGGATGGCCTGCTGAGCTGGAACTGGCTGTTTTTTTGGTCTCTGCAGGTGACAGAGCTGCGGGGCCTGGCCACCATCCTGGTGGGGGTGGTGACGTGTGACAGCATCAACTTCTTCACCACCAAGCCCCAGGCCATCGTGGTGGACATCACTGAGCTGGGCACCATCAAGCTGAGGCTGGAGGTGCTCTGGAAGTAAGTACAGCCCCAGAGAGCAGCAGCTAGAAAGAATTTGAAGTAGCTCAGGGCTCCCTGAGCTGCATTCAACATCGTGCTCCCCTTTGTGTCTGAGAGCAGGGCAGAGAACAGCCCCGAGCTCCCTCACAGCCACCCCTGGGCAGGATCTGCTGCTGGGAGCAGGCAGGGCAGGGGACACAAGCTGCTCCTGTGACCTTCCAGCCCCTCCTGTGTGTCACCACAGCCATGGCACCTCGGCAGTGGCCTGGCTTGGCCCTGTGCTCCTCACAAGGAGCATTCCATCTGCCTCCAGGCAATGCAGGTGTGTCTGCAGAGCATGGACAATGTCTTAGAGGTGATGAAATGAAGCTGAACGTAGCAGTTGCTGGGCACAATGAAAAAAATACACAGCTGAAGCTTTAGGGAGTGATTGTTACCAAGATATGATCTGTTAAAAAGCAGCTTTCCTCTTTCCTTTACCTCTGTATGTGCACTGTGAGTAGTTCTGGATACAAGGCTGTTTGTGCACTCCAGGGAAGCTGCTTACAGGTGTATTTTTAAATAGCTGAGTACTGTCACGGTGCCTGGGATTTGTTAAATTGTTTTCTATTTTAAATCTCTAATTTGATTTTTGCGGTGGACTACTGCTGTTATTAAAATTCTCACTGTTGTGGATGGTGGCACTTATTCCTCCCTCCACACTCACCAGCACAGGGTTTTGAGGTAGTTCTGGTATTTCTGCTTTATGGCACTGCTGTCACACACAGAGAGATCCTTCTGCAGCAAATCAAGGCTTTTTAAGCAGTTTCCATTTGCCCTGTCCAGGATTGCACCAGCCCCTCAGTAGGTGCCCAGTGACACAGGGGACACTCTGCCCTGGTCCCTCTGCAGCCTGGGCTCTCCCAGCCCTGCACAGCCCAGAGCCCCCTGAAAGGCCCCTGTGACCTGTGCAGGCTCTCAGCAGGAAAATCAGAAACAGCTCTGGTTCCACAGATAGGAGAAGCTTTATTGCTCCAATGCCATTTTCTGAGTGTCCCTCGTGGGTGCTGTGGCTCTTGACACTTGTACCTGCAACTGGGCTGAAAATGTCCCAGCCACAGCACCTGAAAATAATTTTCAAGCATAAATTGCTTGAAGTCAATAAGAAATAAACTCACCTTGGCAGAGTTTTGCCTGCCCCTGTTTATGACGCTTTTTCCTCCTGAGAACTGACAGTGGCCACAGTATGGAGTTTATAGTCTGGAAGAAATCTCTTCTGCTCTCTTCTTGTGACCCCCAGCAGTGGCACTGACAGGCAGAGTCCTTCATTCACACTGCTGATCTACTCCCTTCCTGTCCTCACTGTCAGGAGCTTTAGAATTAATCATCTTTCTTCTTACAAAAGAACTGGATGAGGAAACCCCCTCCTCTTCTGGGCTGTTGCTCAGCTCCTCCTAACCTGGGTCTCCACAGCACACTGCATTTGGGGCAGAGCTTTGAGAAAACTCCATCCCAGTGCTGCTGACACTGTCTGGCTCTGGCTCCAGCTCAGAGTGCAGCTTTGGGCTGGCAGGAGGAGCAGTCCCTGGGGTTTGGGACAGATCACACAGCCCTGGAGCTGGCAGCAGCTGAGCTGGGAGAGGGCTGCTGTGACTCATTGTCCTCGGGAGTTAATCCCCCCTTGGAATTTCTCAGCACATGAGAGCCCCGGCTCCGTGTCTCTGCTGTGTTTAGGTCTGTGGGATGTGTTGGGGTCCCACCAAGTGGATTTCCAGAGCTCTCCAGTGCAGAGCTGGCCTCTCCTCTCTGACAGTGTTTGCTGGGCTGTTTACAGAAAAGAGAAGCTGTGTGGTGATAACTCAGGGTGTTTCTGTTTTCAGAGATAGAGCACTCATTAAAGCATAATAACAGCTGCTTTTTCCTCTGATTTAAGAATAACTAAACAAATCCATCTGATTTACCCGAAGTTCACTGAGAGGCAATTTTTCAGTCTAGACCTGCTTTGTGAGAAATCCAAATGTAGATCTGTCTTCTGCTTCTAAATGTACATTTTCTTTAAATAGGCCTCTGGTCCTCTGGGCTCAAACAAAAGTGCCTTCAGCTCCTTTATAGATTGTGCCATGAGGAGTGTGAATGAGCTTGGGCCGTTGCAGAACGGCTTTGTTGGCCAGTTTGGCAAAAGGCTTTGGGTTTTTTTGCCAACCTAAACAGCAGTCTGAATTCTGTGTCTCACATGCAGGATAAAGAGAGAGCTGTATTCTCTTTTCAGAGCTCCAGTGGTGCCCTGCTTTGGGATCCAGGGGCACCATCCAGTCAGAACCACTCTGGTGGCTCTGCTTTGAGCAGTGCTGGCCTGGCTCACAAGGGCTCCTGGAGCAGGGGGACAAAACCTTCAAGGGAGAGTAAAAAAGGAAGGTCTGGCTTTGATTTTGGGATGCACACCTACTGCCAGGCTTGCTCTTAGAGATGCAGACTTAGGTGGAGAGGCAGTTCCTCCTGCAGGGCCTTCAGGCAGTGATCCATTGGTGCATCTCTGCTCTCACAGCTGGTGCTGAGCCAGGCTGGAAACCTGGAGACTGGTGCTTGTTAGGCTGAGTGAGACCCAGCAACCACCTCTCTGCTGAATTCCGGGGGCATTTTCCCCAGGGTTTAGTGGGGGAAAGAGAAATCTCATTATTAACAATTACTCCAGTCCACTTGAGTAGAATTGGCTTTTTTTGGGGTGTTAATGTAAGCCTGGAGTCACAGGCTGAGCAGTGGGATTGAGACAGGGAATTCTGTCCACACTTCTGGTCTGGGGGTACTGAATCCATGGAGTGGCTGGACAGGAGGGGAGTGATTGGGGCACAGAATGGGGACAGCAAAGATGATCAGACTTGTGGGTCACTTTAGATTTTTTTAAAATAGAGTTTTTCAGTCCTGAAGAGCTGTTGCTGGATAATCCTGTGCAGGCATGTGGATGTTGGCTGGGAAATGTGGACAGGAAATGTGGAGCCACTATTTCTCTCAGTTCAGCCACAGCCACCCCCCACCCCCATCAAAGTACTCTCTCCACAATTTGAGGTTAAACAACGACATTCCTGCTTAGTTTTTACCTATGCAGAGGTTTTATGTCAATGATTTCAGGAAGTGACTGAACAAACTGAGGAAAAGCCAGTGACAATTAAAGACAATAGTCTGCTTGCAAAGTCTGCTGCATGACAGATCCCAGCCATGGATTGCCTCAAACTGCAGCCTGTGTCTGGGGAAAGCCCACCCCATCCTACTGGCTTCTCTGCTTTTCCCTGGAATATCCCCTGGAATATCACACAGGGCCCTGTCTGTGTCAGAGTGCTGGGAGAGATGGATTCACGGAGCTGTCCCAGTGTGAGGGTTTGTTTGCTGGGGAAATAGGGAGGGAGATGATGGATCATGCCCAAGGAGCTCAGAGCCAAGAGATAACAGAAGCTCCAGAGCAGAGTCCATTCCTGCTGTGCCCCTCTGCTCTGCTCTCAGTCATTCCTGCAGGAGCTGGTGCTGGTCTGGAGCCAGCTGAAGAGCTGCATTTTGCTGGGGGCTTTTAGGAATTGCCAAAGGGGCAGAGCAGATTTTGTTTGTTCTTGTTCCTCTCCTAGAAGTGTCATTTTGCATTACTGCATCACGGTATTAAAAGCTAAAAATGAAAAATCTGAGGAATGGATCCCTGTGACTTTTGTTGAGAATGCCATGGTAGGAGTAATTTGCTTTCATTAGTAAACACAGCAGGCTTTGGCTAAAAGGCTCTTGCTGTCAGAAACCCGATTTATTTCTGCCCGTGAGCCAGTGCAGATGGTTGTTCCTGTGGCTCTGAGGAACGGGGCTGATGGAGCCCAGCTGGGTCCCTCTGCCTGGTCCAGCCAACCAGCCTGGGCTGGGGAGCTCCCAGAGCCTTCTCTGAGCCCAGGGGGAAGGAACACTGCAGGATGCTCTGCAGGACAGGCCCTGTGCAACTGGAGGAGCCAGAGGGGGTTGGGACTCTGCTTTTCAGCTTTTGCTAGAGAGCAGAAATTCATTTCCCTGCAATTGATTAGTCCTCATTATCAGTTGCATCTCCTGCAATGTACAGCTGAATTCAGCTGATTTTATCCTGCTCTTTGGATGTTGTATTCAATCACTGAGGCTGCAGATCGGTTGCAAACAATTAACTTTTTTCAAAATGCCAGAACTCAAGTGGAAAAACAAACTTTTTTTTGGTGTCTCAGTAGGCAACAAAAAGTAACACATATAGAAACCAAACTTGCTTTATTTAACTTGAAATGTGTTTTCTGTCTCCTGGTCAGCTGAGCTGCATCCCAGGGGATCATTCATGTGAGTTTCCGTAGACTGCTTTGCAGAGAAGTTGAGAAACCAATGGCTGAGATGGAGTAGGTAATTAGGAAGTCTTTGGGGCAGCACTTGACGAACCTGCAGCCCACAGCCAGATTCCTCTGGGGCTGTAACTGGCTCATCCCTGCCTGTATGAAGCACAGACCCTGCCAAGTAGCACTGCACAGGTTTCCTCTGCCAGCCCAGGGAATTGCTTATTAATAGCTGAATGATAATGAGGTTTTTTATTGGTTTTTCCAGGTGGTGTGTGCTCTGCAGGAGGGAAGCTGGCAGCTCTCCTCTATTACATGTGTTGTATTTCCTTCCTCTATGGTTTTGTGCCGGTGTCACTGCCCAGTGCCTGGGCCAGCCCCAGTGTCAGGGCAGAGCACTCCTGCCTTTGGGACCACTGGGCTTCTCTTCCAAAGGCTCTGGCACAGGTTTCTGCCTAAAGGGTACTAAGAAATTTGTGTACAAACCACAACCTTTTTGCCTGTGTCTTTCTCTTCTGGAGCAATCAAGGATTCTGGCTAGAGAGGCAGTTTCTGTTTTGTTTTATTCTCTGTGCTGCTGACTAAACACCCCTGTTGAAATCCTACCAACACCTCTGTGCTCTGCTCTCTCTGACACTCGACCCTTTGTTTTCTGCTGCAGCCCCTTTGACACAGAGAACCTGTTTCTGTCACCTGGAAGCACTGCCAAGTTTTCTGTGGGTAGCAGGAAGAGCTCGTTGTACAACTGGACCCCCCCAAACACCCCCAGCTTCAGAGAGAGGTATTACCTGGTGAGTACATGGGGAGAGCAAAAGGCAGAGCACAGAGCTGGGCCTTGGCTTTTGGGTTGGATCAGACTGAGGAGCACACTCAGAAATGTGAAAACAGCACTTTGGTGCCTCTGCAGTTTATTTTGGGGCTTCGTTAAATTTTTCTTTTAACCCCTATTCTTTGGAGTTCTATTTTAGATTTTGTAAAACATTTTTTAAAACCCTCAACAAAACTCTGCTCAGCAGCTGGGATGGTGGGGGTGTGGGTGTCTGCTGCAGTAGTCTGTGGTGGGAATCCTGCTGGGAGCCAGGGGAGCAGAGTCCCCTCTCCCAGGTGGGACCTCGGGCTGTCTCCAGGCTCACCTGGGGATCTCTTTGCAGTCTGTTTTGCAGCAGAGGCAGAGCCCAGGGGATGGAGGGGAGGAAGCCCAGCCTCCCAGCATCCTGAGCTACTTGGCTGCCTGTGATTTCGATGTCCCTGGGAGGAACAAGCCCCACAACCCTGCGGAGACGAGCGAGGGAGACTCGTTCAGCTCTGAGGATCAGAAAGGGGCAGAATCCAGAAGTACAACCCCAGCCCTGGACCACAGGATGCTGCCACTGGTGATTATTCAAGAGACTGGAGCAGAAGAGCTGCAGCATCCCCTCCCAGACCACAGCACTCTGGACATCCTGAAGAAGACCCCGTGTGGGGATGGGTTCCCAAGGAGCCCCTCCAGTTTTCCCCCCCGTCACAAGGGCAGGAGAGACTCCTTCAGCCAGGCCCGGAGTCGCCGCCTGGCAGAGCAGGAAAACATCAGCCAGAAAAGCTGGAACGCTGCAAACGACCTCAGACCAGATGGGCGTGCAAAGTCAATCGACAGGACCCTGCAGGAAGTGCTCAGTTTGCTGAAATCGCGCGGCGAGGGGCAAGCGCAGCTGGAGAAATTGCAGTGCCAGGTCTCGGCTCTGAGGGATAAGCTGAAGGTAGGGCGCTGTTTCGCTCTGGGAGGCGGTGTGGCTCTGCGGCAGTCCCGGATCAGCTCTTGCCGTGGGTTTGAGCCGCTCTGGGCGGTGGCGCGGCCCCGGAGGGGCATTTTGGCCACCAGAGGTCGGGCGGGACCCGGGGAGCGGCTCCGGAGGCGGGCACGGAGCGGCTGCGGAGGAACCGGGGAGGGACCGGTGCGAGCTCCGGGCCGTGTGTCTGTCCGGGCCCCGCGTGTGTGTCTGTCCGGGCCCCGCGTGTGTGTCTGTCCGGGCCCCGCGTGTGTGTCTGTGCGGGCCCCGCGTGTGTCTGTGAGGGCCCCGCGTGTGTCTGTGAGGGCCCCGCGTGTGTCTGTGAGGGCCCCGCGTGTGTGTCTGTGAGGGCCCCGCGTGTGTCTGTCCGTGTGTGTCTGTGAGGGCCCCGCGTGTGTCTGTCCGTGTGTGTCTGTGAGGGCCCCGCGTGTGTCTGTCCG
>WBNO01027744.1:127420-166684 GCA_013400575.1 Peucedramus taeniatus | reverse complement strand
CGTGTGTGTCTGTCCGGGCTGTCCGGGCTTGGTGTGTCTGTCCGTGCGGGCTCCGTGTGTCTGTCCTGGCTGTCTGTCCGGGCTCTGTGTGTCTGTCCGGGCTGTCTGTCCGGCTCTCGGCGTTTTGCTGGCTCCGACGCTTTCGGTGTTTTTCGGGCTCGGTGCAGCTCGAGGTGACCGTGGCTCAGCACAGCCCGGTCCGTGCAGCTCCCCTGCTCCTGCCCGGCTGGCCGGGCTGGACACGATCCTTCCCTCGCAGGAAAGGTCCTGGAGGGGAGCAGGCAGGGCTGGACTGAGGGTTCGGGAGCTGCGGCTGCGGAGGGGATCCAGGCTGGAGTAAGAACTGATGATAACACAACTGCCCTGTCCTCCTGCTCCAGTGAAACCCCTGGAAAAACAGAATTTAAAACTCAAACCAAGTACCCTCAGAGCAGCCTTTCCAAGGGGGACAAAGGTAGTGGCACCATGAAATTCAGTATTGATGTGAAGCTCTTGGGTGCTGTGCTGGGATGTAACAGCCCCCCAGGGCTGCAGCTTTGAGCTCAGAAACAGGGAATGAGTGAAAACTGTGGCAGTGACAGAGGATGCAGAGGATATCAGCTCTCACCAGCCTTAGCAGGCATGGAGATAAAGGATAAAGAATCCACCGAGATTAAAATATTGAAACATGTTTTGAATTTAACTAGCAACGTTATTTTGGGGTCAGAGTGTTGCACCAAGAGCAGACTTCCCTGATGTGTGAAGAATGAAATCAGAAAAGCAAAGTGATTCATTATTAGGAATGATTTCAAAACCAGCAAAGAACAACTGCAAAATGGGTGGCCAGCTACAAATAACAGTGTTTCTGCTTCCATTTCATCAACAGCTGAAGACACTCCACAAACATTCCTCTATGGAGAGCTTGATGGTGGAGACAGTGCTGGAGAGTTTTGATTTCCTGAACAATGACTGCAGTGCTGATGAGCTGTCCCTGTTTGGGAGTGTAAGGACAGCCAGTGTCAGGTAGGTGCTGCAGCACCTCGTGGGACAGGCAAAGGGCTCCCACAACAGCCTCACTGGGCTGGGACACAGCTGTGCTGTCAAATCCACTCAGAAATGCCTGCCCGTGTTTTTAGAGAGGGTTATAAATACAGTTAAAGAAAATGCTGGTTTCTGTTCAGTGCCACCTGGTTTCTTTCACAGCTCCTGTTGAGACTGTGCATCTTCAATTCTGTTTAGTGATGAGATTTGTAACTCTCCCCTCCTCTCACCAGCACATGCAATGACAACGTGCTCCAGTCCCTGGGCTGTGACACGAGGCCCGAAGCACGGGATGTAACTACAGGGGATGACAACCTAGACATGCTGCTGATAACACACCTGAGGCTGTGCAAAGGTCTCCTGCAGGTACAGAGCAGCCTGGGGCTTTCCAGGGCACTGCCTGCCACTGTTGATTCTGATTACAGGAGAATTTTATGTTTTGTTTGTTTGATAGCGGCAGAGAGACTCAGAATGGAAATTGGGTGCATTAATGCAGTGAACACGTGTGTCCACACAGAACATGTCAGACAAAACTCTGCTGCCTCTCCTCAGCCTCTGGGTTTGCTGAAGCTCTAAGCAATAGCTCTGTGCCCAAAGCAGGCTGCAAATGCACAGCTTGGCCTGGCTTGGGCCATGTTCAGTGAATGAAAAACTGCTACAACAGGGAGCAGGAGTCTGGTGGGCAAGGGGCCTTCTGGGAGCAGCTGGGGGTTTCTCACTTGTCTTAAGAGTTGGATTCTAAGAAGCAAATCCTCATTTATCTGGAGCTTGATCCTGTCCTTGTTTCAGCTGCTGAGTTATGTCTGTTAAATTTCAGAAACTGAGGACACCAAACGTAGCCCAGGTGGTCCAGGAGAGCATTTTGGAAGAAGTGTCAGAGCAGACACGAGTCCTGGGGGATGTCCTGGATCTGTCTGTTGAGAAAAGTGAGTACCTGCCCTACCCCAAGGCATGCAGAGGTGGGAGAGCTGCACCCCTGATGTGTCTGCTTGAGCCTCCCCAGACTCAGGGCTTTCATTCTAAATTCCTTGCAAACAGTGGCATCATTAAACCAGCTCTTCTATCTGGATTCTTAGGAAAAACAGGGCTCATTCTTTGGTTCATTTTTTCTTCTACACAGAAGGAAAAAATTTGGAGGAGTTGGTCTCAGAGAAAGAGTAGCTGAACAGGGATGTTGTAGATGATGGAGTTCTCAGTCAAAGAGCAGCAGAGCTCTTAATAAAATCCTCTTTTATACCTGTGCTTTTCCTTGGTAAGCAAACAGCCCAGATTCTGTGCCCACTTGCCAGAACAGTTTGGCGGGCACAGGATTTTATCTCAGGTCTTCCCACTACTAAATTCTTCCATTGGCTGTTGGACATGACAAAATGATAAAGCACAATGAGAGGCTTGGAAGGCTTTTGTTCTCATCCTGGTAAATACAGCAGCAAGAATGCAAATTTTAGTTGGAAGCATTTGCTGCCAGATTTATCCTGGAGGATGTGAGAATAAAGTGTTCCCTGGAGCAGGGCTGCAGAGGGGCTGGTACAGGGCAGGGGTGGGAGTCTGGCAGACCTCAGTGTCTGGAGGTGAAAGTGAGGGATGGAGGGTCCAAGTGAGGAACCACAGGGCATTGCTGCAGTGCTCCTGTGAAGAGTCTGAGAGCCCCCAGGTCAGAGCTGTGCCCTGGGCAAGGAACAGAGGCAGGATCCCAAAAACCCTTGGCAGTGGCACCTCCTTGGCTGACAGAAGGGCAGCCACTCCCAGGAAACTCCCAGAATGTTCTTCTGGACCTGACTCAGGTGCTGGGATAAAGGGAACAATGAGAGGCAGAAGAGCTGCTGATGGCAGTTTAGGAGCTCAGTGCTTGCAGGTGTGAACATTTGGGCAGAAAATGTCCAATTTTTTACAAAACCATCTCTAATACAAATACAAGTTAGTGCTGCCCCACGTCCAGAGAGGCCATCTGCTGCCCAATTTTTCATGTAAAATCCCAAATCTGCTAGAGCTCACTGACTTTTAAAAATGTTGTGTTTCAGTTATTCAGAAGACTAAAAAGAAGAAGCAATATCTGAAAATCTGGAGTGATCTTGCAGAGCCTGGCAGCAGCATCCTGGTGACCTCAGCAGAAAGGTTCCGTCACGCTCTGAAGTACACAATGATGCTCAAAGTGAAGGAGAAGTACCCCAGCCACCTGGAGACAGGTACCACAGAGCTCCAGGCCACGCTGCCTTCACTTCAGTGCAGTGCTGAAAATGCTCCTTGTGCATTTTAAAGGTCCCAAACCCAAACCTCTGGCTTGCTTTCAGCAGCTTCCACGTAACCAACCTGCTGTTTTGTGTTTGTCTTTCTCCCTGCAGTGCTGCAGAGGCTGCTGGAGCAGATCCTCACCTGTGATGGGCTGCTCCCCTCCTCCCATTTCCAAACAGAGCCGGTTACTCTGTTCCAGTTTTATCGTTACCTGGAGAGACACCACATTGGCAGCCTGGAGAAACACCTGGCAAAGCTCGCTAAGGAAGGTAAGGGCAGTGCTTGGCTCCTCCTGCAGGGCAGTGCCCGCCGAAGATACAGCTCCAGAGCAGGAAACAGCCCAGCCCTTGCACTGACAACTTGTTTCCATTTTTATTCCCCTTATGACCGTGTAGTTTTAATCAGAACAGGAAAAGCGTGCTTGACTCCCATATCTGAGCATGTGCAAACAAACCCCGTGTGAAGGATGGGCTTATCTTAAGTGCCCTGAAAATAGGTTCTGGGATATTCCAAAGCTAAAGCACAGAGTCAGGAGCAGCCTCCAGCTGGATCCAAGGACTGAGTCTGTGGCTTGGGTTCACTGCTGTAGCTGGACTCAGACACAGAAAAGAACAATAAGACTGCAGAGGTTACTGATGTGCATTTCGTAGCCTGAGGCAGCCAGTGCCTCGCTGGAGTCTTGTCCAACGTGTGAAAGTACTCCAAAATGTTCTCTGTATTAGAAAAGAATTATTTTAAAATAGTCCTGCTATTGGCTGCATCTTCAGGCTTGTGCTGATGCAGAGGACTCGTGTGGAGGGGGCTGAGAGCCTGAGCACTGCTCTGCTGTCCCAGCCTGGGGACAGTGACAGGGCAGGGTGGGCAGAGGGCTGTCCTGCTCTGCCTCCTGCCCCGCCCGGGCTGTCCCCGGCCGGGAGCGGGACGGAGGGACCAGGCCGGCAGGGTTTGTGTCCTCGGGTGAGTGAGGCCGGTCCTTCCCCGGCAGTGATGCTGATCGAGGAGCTGCAGTGCCCCGGCAGGCTGAAGGCGCTGAAGAGGCTGAAGGGGAAGAGGCTGAGCCGGCTGCAGCCGCTGCCGCGGACGCTGCGGCTGCTCGGGCTGCTGCAGCTGGACGAGAACCACCGCGTGGGCAGAGCGGCCACGGCCTGCCTGACCCGGGCCGGCGGCAGCGGCAGCCTCCGGGCACGGGTGAGAGGGGGGACAGCGGGGAATGGAGAGGGGGGACAGCGGGGAATGGAGAGGGGGACAGCGGGGAATGGAGAGGGGGGACAGCGGGGAATGGAGAGGGGGGACAGCAGGGAATGGAGGGGGGACAGCAGGAAATGCGGGTACAGAGCGGAGCTCGGGGAGCAGGGAGGACAGTGGGGAATGCGAGGGGCACAACGGAGAGTTTGGGGACAGCAGGGGGACAGCGGGGAGCTTCCCCGGGGACGGCCCCACCTTCCTCGCCGTGCCCTAGCCGGGAAGTGCCCCGAAGGCAGCAGAGCCCCAGCGCTCTCTGCCTCGGTTCATCTCCCGGGGTAACCCCGCTCCTGTCACTTGGAGTGGGTTTGGTTCCTTGATGACGTTTCCGGCTGTGTTAGTTTGCTGTGTTCTGCTCCAGGCTGTCCTGTTCTACACCGATGTTCTCTCCGGCTGTGACTCGAGGCTGCAGCAGGCTGCGTGTCTGGCTCTGAAGAACCTCAGGGTGAGCGCTCCGGCTCTGCTGCTCCGCCCTAAGGCCGGGATCAAAGCGGGTCGGGCTGGGTTTAACGGGCAGGGGCTCCTGCAGCCGGGAACTGCCCCAGCTTTGGCTGCCACGGTTCCAAACTAGGAATGCCATTATTCCCAGGGCAGCAGGAGAGGGAGCTGTGGGCACCTGGGAGTGTCTGATCTGCCAGGCACAGCGCGAGGGATGTGGGATCTCCTGCGATGCTCAGTGGTGAAGGACAGCATCTGACTGGGGACACCCAGCACGAGGATAAACCAGCAACGTTTCTGTATCAGTTACAAACATTTAACTGTAGAAATCTGAAGTTAATTCAGAGGGTATTTTTAACAATAGCTGATTAAAGTCAGAAAACAAAAGTAATATTTGCATTGCTATGATAAGAAACAGCACAGATTGAAACCTTCCCAAGAGCCCTAAGCTGTAATAGGTTTGCACACAAATAGTGAACCAATGTCTGCAAACAGGTACTCACACTACAGCAAATCAGGGCCTTAAAGTCGATTTGCAAAGCACCAGAAGAATTAACCCTTTCAGTGAAGGTCCTTGTTGGGTGGTACTGATTTAATGGTCCCACAACTGTGACCTGTACCCTGGAACTTTTACACTTTCTGCTGCCCTAAAACAGGAGAGAAGGTAACAGAAATGAAATCATATCAGGAAATGTAACTGCAACCCAGTATGCCAGGGAAGAGAAAGGTCCTGGTGGAATTTGGATGTCAGAGGAGATGGGGAGTTTGTGTCTGTGTTTGCTTTGTAGAAAATGTCCACTAAACTGCTGAAAAGTTGCTTAGGCAAATTCTTTTTTTCCAACAGGCTGTGGAGAGCATTGAGCAGGTTGCCCACCTGTGCCAGTCTGAAACAGAGGAAGTCAGGAATGCAGCCAGGGAAACCACACTGTCCTTTGGTAAGGCTTTTGTACAGCTTTAAAATGGTCTGAAAGAGGGGTGTGAAATAGTGCAGGACCAGGAGGGGCCTCAAGTTCAGCCTGAACACATCCAGGACAACGGAAATATTTCATGAACAGCTGTTTCATACCATGAAGATAAACTTTACATCACACATAACAGCCAAGGGCCCCTGATGAAGTTTATAGAACCAGACCATGGAGATCCTGAAGGATTAAGTGCTTTAGGAACCATTGAACCTTTTGAAAAGGTTGTAGATAAGGACTGACAGTTTTATGCTGGTTCATTACTTGTTACTTCACTGTAATCCAAGTGACAAGGGATTGACAGTGGAGGGGACCTGATAAAATGTCAGTGCTCCCCATCTCCTCCTGCCCAGTGTTTGTGCTTTTCCTGGGGGTTCAACAGCTGGAATGCTGCCAGAGCATGGCCAGGTCATGCAGGAGACAACCATTTCCCTGTTCTGTTCTTCCCAACCCCACTCTGAGCCAGGCTTAGTCCTGGGGATCTCCAGCCTTGCCCCACAGAATACTCAGGCTCACGAGACAGGCTTTCCAGCTGTGATGCTCCAAACTGTTACTCATGGAAATCGTTGCTGGAGGCCTGATTTTCCATGGTGGCTTCCAGCAGGTTTTGGAAAACTATTCCCTGAGGGATGTGTTTGTCACTCCTGAGTCCTTCCTTCCAAGCAAGGCTGTGACAGGAGTGTCCCCAGAGGGCCAGGGTGCTCTGCCTGTCCCTCAGCAGGGACTGTTTTCTCTCCACAGGGGAACGGGGCCGACAGGCCTTTGAGAAGATGGACAGGATCTGCTGTGAGCTGAGAGAAACAGCTCAGGAGGCCGAGATTGAAATCACAGTGTTCTAGCAGTGGAATGTGAGGAGCTGCATCCCATTGTCCTCACAGCCACACGGGTACCTGAGGGTTTGGTTTTGTCTGGTTTCCTTCTGTTCTGTCTTGTCCCTACTATCTCCTGGCCCAGGACAGGTTTATTCCCAAAGGGGACAGTTTGTCATCTCCACGATGCAGCCTGGAATGTACTTTCTGTCTCAGCACATGATGAAATACCAAGTGCTGGACAAATGAAAACTGGGATCTCTCAGATTTTAACTGGAGTTCAAATCTCCATCTTGCTGGAATTAGCTGCCCCTGCTCCAACTCTGTCCAATTTGATCTATTTTCCCAGGAAGTGATTTATTAATTTGGCATTCTCCAAGAGAGAAATGATCACTCTCCCAGACCAGCTGCCCTGTCAGTAGAACAAATCCAGCACCATTGCTTGGTGGTTTCCTTTGCCTGGGCAATTTAGCTGCAGAAGGAGAACCTGGTACTCCCTAAGTCACTTTGTCATTGCTGCAGCTCAGGCCAGGTCCAGCAGGGCCTGACAGCCTCTCTAAGAGTTGTGTGTGCTCAGCTGCAGGGGATTTGCCATGTGCAGCTCTGACTGAGGGAGAGACAGGTTTGTTTCTTTAAAATTCTGAATTTAGTCATAGACCAAGACTCCTCCTCCTCATCCAGCCCTGGCTGGGCTCATCCCCCAGCCCTGGCTGCCAGGGTGCCCGTGGGGAGCAGCCTGGCTTCAGGTGCAATACTTGAAAGGGGGTTGGGATTGTGTGTACATATTTTTATATAGATATACACATAAAACTTTTCTATTTGGTATTTATTTGTTGGATTTCATACTGTTTTCTAAAGTTCTAATAAACCATTTGAGATAAGTTCCTGGGAGTGTTTCCTACTGCTGTGCTTGCAGCCCTGGGGACAGGTAAGAGGCACTAAACCCCCAAGGGACAGGGCCCTGATCTGCCCTGTCCTGTTCCACTTGGGTGAACTCTCTCCTCCAGTTGTAGGTTTCCTTAAAAATATAAACCAAAGCTAAGTACTGGAATTCAAACACCAGGCTGTGCAGGCTGCAGCTGCAAACAGGGTCAGCATCAGCTCCTGCAGAAACCAACCAGGGTGTTTGAGTTCCTGCACTCCTTACCATTAAAATTTAACTGTTCAACATCAAAGACCAGAAGAGGGAAATGGAGGTGGCAGGTGGGGATCCTCTACTCTTTTACTGGAGCTCTGCCTCCAGGAAGTTCTTTAAATCCTTTTCTCTACAAACCCACCCTCTGCCAGCCCTCATGTGCACGGGGGTCAAGCAGGAGCCCGTGGATCCAGCCCAGAAGCAATAACACATTCAAGTGAGTTCTTTAAAAAAAGAGTTTTATTGTTACAACTAAAATGAGAACTGAAAACTTGTATGGGAGATTGAAAAACTGTACAGTTGTACTCTAACCTGGGAGGCCCAGCAGCGGCTTACACAAAAGACAAGATACCTGAAACTGTATTATACCAAAACATTCAGCTTTTTGTTGAGTTTTTACATTTTTTTATAAAAGTTTATTCTATGGCAATCTGTAAAAAAGAAAGACCTGATGAGTAAATATTTGCTTAAGGCAGATAGCAGAGCAGCTCACTAACTTTCTAACAAGTCTAACATGGATGTTTGTCCATTTCCAAGAACAGGTTACCCAACACCCCACTGTGCTACGGTATATACACCCCCCAACTACCACAGACAGTACAGGACAGCAAACAAAATGGGCACAGCTCAGGATTCCCAGCCCTGCCCACACCTCCCTGGGCTCTGGGCACAGCCACTGTGGCCTGGACCACAGGAAAGAAACAGGCACCAAGAGGATGCTCAAAGCTCTTCTGTCATCTGCAGGAACTTTGTCTGGGTAGAATCATTTGCAATTGAACAACTCTGTATTCAAAGGAAGGATTCTTTCTTTTCCTGCCATACCTAGGATCTAAAATATTCCCTCTTGGGAAGGTGGCCAGAGATGGGCTGGGTTGGTTTCTTTCCCCAGGTGTCCCAGGGCCAGGGGAGGTGTGGAAGGGCTGCCTGAACTCTCTGGAATGTCTGTACTACACTCACTCAGCTGAAAGGAACATGCTACCACCGGGCACACGGAGCACACGGGATCCCACGGGAAGTCATGCCAAGGATTAGGCGAGTACATGGGCTCTGATAAACACCAATCAGTCCAGTGCTGAACAGAGAGACTCAGCAACACCCTCTGAACCACAGCCACTAAGGATCAGGTCATGCAAATATCATTTGGGCACATCAGGAAGCAGGAGTATAAGTTCTGTCACCTTTCAAGCACGTGGTGTTTCATCGGGACACCGCAGACTTCACATGCACTTTAATACAAAGGGGTACAAATGGTGCCTCAGGGCAGGGTCCTGCCCACGCTGCAGAGAACAGTGGGGACAAAGCAATCACAGAATGTATCTTAAATACACAGATCAGCCATTATATATTACCATTTTTCTATACTCATTTTTCCTGTTTCCAATAATATAACTAAATATTGACTGATTACAACATTCCTCCTTTCAAGTACTGGTCTGACCAACAGTCTCACAGGTAAAGGATTGATTCCCAGTACTACCTGAGGATTTATTATTGTACTCTTGAAAAGCCCTTGATGCAAGCTTAACAAAACACAGACTAGAAGTAACTCCCACCCCCACCCACCCCTCACCTACTCACCCACTGAAGGAAGAGCTACACCTACAGCCAGCTTGGCAAAAATAAATACGGAGTGGAGGGGCTCCCCTGGGCTCCTCCACAGCGAGGGCTGCACTGAGGGTGGTTAAGTGCTATAAATCTAGAAAGACTTTAGAAATAAAACAAATCAGTAACACTGCTGCAGATCAGCTGTCATGGGCAGTTCAATCACTACAGCTCCAAGGAGAGACTTTGCTCCTGTCCTCTGCACCACGACACAAGCAAAGGAATCTTTGTTATTATTACTGAAAGTATTAATAATTTGGTATTACCCCGAGGAACAGCACTGGCTGCTTGGTGCAATGCTGCCTTCCAGTGCCAGTCCTCCCCACACAGCCCAACCCTCCCTTAGCAGCACTGCAGCCCCTGAGCCCTGGCTGGGGACCCACGGGGCTGAGCTGTGGCTGCCAGAGCCAGGACTGGGATCTCTGCTTCCAGCAAAGCAGGACACACAAGCACTGCCATCATCAGCCACGGGGCTGTGCAGAGCCCAGCACGGCTCCTGCTGGCCTCTTCCTGGCCAAGGGAAGCTGCCCCTGCAGGGATTGCTCAGGCTGGGCCTGAGGGAGCAGCTGCAGAGTGAAACTGCATTTTACATTCCAAATGCTGAGGTTTAAGGACTGGTCCTTCCACGGGCCACGGGCATGGCCCCACTGCTGGTGGACATGGTTTGGTTGAATTTCCCTTTCCTGTTTCTCTCCCTCCCCTTGACCTCTCCCAACCCAGAATATAAAAGTAAAAACAGCTTTAGAGAGGATGGTGCAATGTAAAGAGGCATATGTGCAAGTAGAGTGCAACAAAAGTCAATGAGGAGATACACTTAGTAAAGAAAAAAAAAAAAGAAAAAAATCAAAGAGCTGGACGTGTTGGGATACCCTGAGCAAATGCAGAAGCCTGGTTCTATCAACACAAGTAAAACAATCAGCTCTTTAAGAACAGTTATGCCAAGATTAAATATATCAATACCACAGGCACTGCCCACAACTCAGTCTTTAAAGATGAAGCAAATTTAAAAAAAGACAAAAAACAAACCAAAAACCAACCACAAACACACCTCCCTTTCCAAAATTTTACATTCTTCAGGTATGTGGGTTTCTTTTTCTTTTTTTGGGAACTTGTCAATGTAAGTCATGTATTTGGTTACAACACTTGGAGAGTACAAGCAAGTTTCACTTGTGCCTAGTTTTTCTGAAACAAAAGAAAATGAACTGGCTTTTTAAAAAAGGCTAAAAACAACAATGTGTTGTAATTCTATTATTTAGTTAAAAAAAAAAAAGGAAACAAAAAAGGAAAACAGACTATTTGGCATTTTCTCTGCTTACTCCTGAATATTTCAAGGCCCTGAGATTACAATATTATGTTCTTGGGACCACAGGGCTGGATAAAACCCTAGTGCATCAATTCTCTCATTAAGCCCTACCCAAAGTTCTGGCCTTTCCCCCTAAATCTACCTGCTCTGAGCCAAGGCTGCCCTGCCTGGAGGGGCTCCGAGGAGCCGAGCGCGAGCCGGGAGCGGCGCTCCCGCGGCGGCCCCGGGCCACGGGTCAATGGAAACACACCCTGTAGCAGAGATAAGCTCCTGCCGTGAGGAAAGTGAACATGCAGATATTCACTAGGAAGGGCTTCCAAGTCGCCACCACGTTCTCATCCTCCTCCTCCGAGTTCTCCTTCACGGACTCCTCCCTGCGGGGCGAGAGCCGCGGGTTCTCCCCAACAGTTCTCCTCCGGGGTTCAGTGTCGTGACTAGTGCTGAGGACAGAGGGAGGGACAGTCAGGGATGGACAGGAACCAATATTCCATGCTGGACTGGCCATGGAGGACAGAAGCCATGCAGGTGCTCCAGGGGCAGGGAACACCACAAAGGTGAAAAGCTCTTGGAGCCGCAGCAGCCACCAAAGCACAGCCGGTCTCCAGCTAGGACACACCTGACTGTTCAACAGAGGTTTAGGAAGAGCTTGGGAGGATTCTGTGCCCTCTAAAGAATAAGCTTTAACCACCACCTGCTTTCATTGCTCATCACAAATCTGCACCAAGACAGGCAGTAAATGTGGGGAACACCAAAGTTCTAAACTCAAGCACCTGCCCAGAGAGCCAGAAAGGGATGGAATGTGGCTGCTCGTTCAGCCCTAACTCCCAAAGAGCACCTCAAGGTGGGACTGAGCATCTCCTCCCCTCTGTCACTCCCAGCCCAGCTGTCAGGGGCAGTGGGTCCTTACCTGTCTGTGCTGGGGGCTGCAGCTGAGCGGGCCCTGCCGTCCGGAGCCGCCTCCTCCGCGCTGCTGACCGAGCACCTCATCTCCTCCTCCAGGGGCTGGGGCTGGGGCGGGAGCTCCTCGTGCATCCTCCCGTTGTGCAGCTCTGAGGTTCTCTTCGGGGGCCTGGGAGGTGGGGGGGTGTGCTCAGGGGGTGGCTCCAGGTCTTCGTTGGAGAGCTCTTTCCACTGCTCCTTCAGGGAAGGACAAACCCTGTTAAGATTTTATCTTTTAAGCTGCTCTGACTTTCAACTTTACCATGGCAGAATCTTTATACTCTATCTTTTAATTAACTCTTACAGTGGCTCTTCATTTGCATTGCAAAAAAAGAAAGAAAAAACAGACACCAGAACTCCAAGCCCAAGGTACATCCACTACACAAAATATATTTGCCATAAAAACAAGAAATTCTAATCTGCTTCTAAAAAACTTCAGCATAAAATAAAATCTATTTTGCTAGAGTTCTGCTTACCATAAAAAACCGTGATGAATTTAATAATGACACTTTAACTTCAGGCATATTAGAAAACTTGTACTTTCTGAAATGCCAGGGGAGGCTGATGGAGCAGCTCCACCCCAGTCACTGTGCAGGAAGGCACAGGAGGCACCTGCTACATAACAGGTACTTTTGGGAATAAATAAAATACAGCACTTTAGGTCGTGACAGACTGTAAAGCATTGTACCTAAAAACCCCATAATATAAACATGTACTGAAGCTGAAGCAAGCACCAAATTTAAAGCTTCTTTCCATCCTGTTCCTCCCACCCACTTGCTGCAGCTCTCTGGGAGCTGCCAGGAGCACTCACTTGCACTGAAGCATCTCCCATGATGAATTTTGCCCCTTCAATAACAGCTAAGTAGGAGAACCGGAGCTGGTCTGCAGTCTGGATGAGCCCCATCCTGTACTTCCTCATTTCCAGGAGAACCTGCTTGACGTCCACCGAAGAAGGATCTTTCCGTTTGTCCATCTGCAGATAAAAATGTGAACCATGTTTTCTGCTCTGATGAGGTTCACTACAGTGACTCATTCTGTGGCAGGGCCTTCATACCAACCACCCTCCACACTACAGAATGAGCGAACTCACACACCACTGGCATCAGCAGCAGCTCATTACTGGGTCTCTAAAACCACTCAGGGGAAAACACTGGGCCTCAAATATGCTGCTTTCCCTGAAGGCAAAGCCTTCTTCATGAATCACTCTGAAAACTTCCCTTCCCCAGACTCAAAACGGCCACTTAGGCACCAGACCTGCCTTGGAATACACTCCCAGAAGAGCAGAGTGAAACAAAGGCAGATGACAGGGAACCCTCCCCAGCCCCTGCCCCGGCTCCTTTAGGGCCACCCCAACGCTGCCCTGTGCAGGAGAGCAGGTGGCCCTGCAGCAGGGGCTCTTACCAGCAGCAGGCAGGTGTCCACCAGGCAGAAGGTGCCCGACCTCCCGATGCCAGCGCTGCAGTGCACCACGACCGGGCCGTGCCCGGGGCTCAGCGAGCCCGACTCCCGCACCTTGAACAGGAAATTCAGGAACGACGCCGGCGACTCCGGCACCCCAAAGTCGGGCCAGGTGGTGTAGTGAAAGTGCAGAATCTCTCGAGTTTCCTGGGTCTGCAGAAACAGGGTTTGGGAACTCTTTTAGTTCGGGTACACCAGTCGGAAGGACTGGGAATAGCTGACTTAAATTCCAGTGATAGTTTCACCAGTCTGAGGGAGCTTTTATAGCTGCACAGCCAAGAAACTAATTACAAGTAATGGTCTCTTGTTGTGAAGGTCTCCACTGGGAGCAAAGGGAATTGGGTAAGTAAATTTACTTATTTTGAGTTCAGTTATTTCAGAACAGTTCAAAGGCTTGTGTCACTCTGGGTATGGCTGAGACATGAAACTGCCTGGAGGGTCCTCAGGAACATCTCATAAATACCCAAGAGTTTAATTTCCACAACATCTCACGCAGGATCATCAAATCCAGGACAATTAATGACCACCAATTTCAAGCCCTTGCTGGTGAGGAGATGAATTTCACCCCAAGGAGAACAAGGACTGGGACTGGATGAGAGCTGGTACTCACGGTCAGGTTTTCCAATTCCAGCTGTCGTACTGTGTAGTAGGATTTTATATCTTCAGATATCAAGGTTAGTTTCAAGTTTGTATCTTCAAAAAGCATTTCTTTCTCTTCCTTCCGTGGCCAGTACTGTGCACACTTTACCTAAAACCAAGGAGGAGACACATAAATGTCATTACCCACTTCTGACTGAATTGCCATTTTCTTATTAAGGTCTCCCAGAGAGATGAGCCCTGCAGAGACTGCTGCATGCCAGGGACTTCAGTGAGCCAACCAAATAGGAAAGCAGCACATTTTGAAGTGTGCAGGGAAAACCTGGAACTAAAATACTCATCAGCAGCACAAAAAGGGAAGTCTGCACCCAAGCTTCTGACAATGAAATGTGGGGATTCTGTGCCTGGGAGAATTGGCCCCTCTTGCTGCCCCTGTGCCACTCTCTGCCCTGGGATTGGGATCACCCCCTGACCCTCCCCTCTCTGAGGCTCTGCACATGGCTCAGGCCTCTTTTGTTAAAGGGCAAACAATGTGGCCAAACCAAAAGTGGGAGAACGATGCTAAACCAACAGCAGGTTCAAGACTAAGATGATTTCAGACAGCATTTTAATAAACAGAAAACCCCTTCAGCATTTTTTTCACAGGTAGACTAACAGTGGCTAGCTGAAACTAATTCTAGTTTATTTTGAAAATACATCCTCTTGTTTATCAGGGTGTAGAATGCAGTTATAATTCTCTGCACTTTTTGTCTGGATTTGTAAAAGTTATAGCAATTGCCTTTGTGTCTAATTTCTCCACAAATGTGTCTGCAAACAATCTTTTGTTGTGCTCCACTCCAAGTCTCCCACTGCTGTTTGCTGAGGAGTGTAAGCACTGCCCTAAGGGATCACAGTAATTTGTTTTGTTCAAAACTAGAGCAGTGCAGAGAGGGAGCAGGAATGGTTGGAAAGGAAGAAACTATTGGAAAATTTGGTTACCCCATCTCTTTTGAAGATTAAATTTCACTTGTAGTACAAAACCCAGCAAAACACTGAAAAATCCAGACTGCAGTTTATTAAAACACAGCTCATTGCCCAGGAATCTTCCTGATTATTGGGAATGTTTTCCTGATGATGCAAAAGCATGTAACACTCAGTTATCACTGGTGGATACCCAATACACTCACTGCCCTCCTCCAAAATGTCTTTATACATTATTATACTTTGTTTTGTACAGCAGTGACACTGGAGGGGACAGTGTGCCTCGGGGGGCCACTGCATGATCAGAGCTCAGTGTGATGGAAACCTGGAGCCCCAGAGCTTCTCTCTCTACTGCAAAGCCACTTCTCACTGCAGAGCCCTGGGAGGTGCAATCTGTGTACACTGAGAACGACTCCAGACCCCCTGGTTAGCAGCAAAGACTTCCATTTGTGAGGAGTCATGGTGTGTTTGTGTTTTATTTTAGCCAAATTAATGAGGAATTAGGCCCTACCATTACAAACCGAGTGATTTTCTGATTGCAGTAAGATCAATTCACCAGGTATTCAATTCCAGGCACAATTTCTTAGACAAAACTACTTGCAGTCATCCCATGCCATTCTTTGGGTTGGTTTTACTTGGGTTTTTTAGTACAGAAAACCATAAATGTGATGAACACATAGCTAGAAGTGGGTGAGTACTTACGGATCCCTTTTCCATCACTCTGTTCAACATGACAACACCACGGCTTTTCTGTTCCCAAACCATCTCCCAAAAGTGACCACAAGTATTTGGCAAAGGTCCCTGCAGAGACAGAATCCCCAGAAATAAGCATTATTTTCTGTAAATGTCAGTGCATTCTTCCCCAGTAACAGTCCCTGCACAAGGCAATAGATTTATACAAGTAACAATCAACTTCCCATTTAAAACTGTAAAAAATGCAGTGAGACAGCTTTAAGTTCCATGTTATGAATTTACCCATGAAAGCATGGTTAATCTTTTCCCCCCATACATAAGAGGAAGAGAGATACAGTCTCATTTGTGAGAACAGAACTGGGAGTGAAAGATGCTGCATTTTCTTAGGAAAGGTATACAAAGGTCAGGGGGAAATAAACCCCACTGACTAAAAGCAAAAATAACATCTGTGTCAAACTACTCTGCAATCCCACATCCTTATTCATGATAATTGAAAATTACTTGACTAAAACATCCAAAAAACTGAAAGGATGCAAAATCAGTAACAAATTACATGGTTTTCCAGAATCTTCACAGATTTGCTTTGAAACTGAATGAAAGTGATTCCCTTTAAAGACTTTTAAAGACTCCTTTTAAAGACTATCTATTCCCAAAGTAGATTCCCATGTTCCTTTGCTATTTGCTACTCTGAAGCTTGATCCACTCCTGTGCTCAAACAGAACTGCAGGTCCTCAGAAAGAATGACTGGATTTAAATAAAGCCATTCAAAGCCATTAAATGTGGATCAGGACAGTAACCAGTAACCAGTACCACCAGTCAGCTGCACATTTGACTATTCCCTACAGAATTCACCCCTGTCCTGAGTCAGGGCAGTAAGAGCTGTGCTCAAAGGACCATTTTCACATTGCACACTGCTCTGCCCATTTCTTCCTGAGAAGATTTATCTTTATTCTTTAGAAACAGGAAGGAAGAGCTGTCATTTGAAAATATTAATCCCAGTCTACCTTTATCTAGAGTGTGGGAGGAAGAGGTAAAAAAAGAGCCAAGATTAGAGATCAGGACAGTCTCCAGGGAACTGAACATTTAGCACAAACAAGAAGCCTGGCATGGTTGCTGGCTCTCAGAATAAGACAACAGGACATGTGGGTTCTTTTAAATTTGTTGTACAGATAGGTGTGGAATTGACAGATTCAGGGAAAAGCAGTGACTTTTATGCACACACAGATGTTTGTATGCACTTAAGTAGCTTTACAATAAAGAAACCAAAGAGAAAACCCATGAAAAACAACTCCAGCCACCAGAAGATTTTTATTATCCACTGCCAACAATTACCTGGGTAAGGATGTAGCTCCTTTGGGCCTCTTCCATTTTTATCAAACTAGCATTGATATAGTCATTGTCACCTTGGTTTAGCTTAATTCGACTGTGATCAACTGCAGCACAATTAGAAAACACTGGTTAATGAACATGGAACACAGCACAGTCCATGCACATCCTCATCAGGTGGGGGGTCAGACTGAGCTGAGCTGTCCTGGGGAATGCAGGGCTCAGTCCCAGCCAGGACTCACTCAGTGAGTGAGCACAGCACCTCAGCAGAGCAGGGAGCACAGCTCAGCCTTCAGCTCCCAAGAACATTGCTAGAGTGAGGCCCTGGCATCTGAAATAATCCCCTCTGCAATCTGCAAACCAGAGCACACTGACCTCTCCATACAGTTATCAAGTTGCTGGTTTTAAATAAATCTAATTACACAACAGCTTATCTTTTCAGCTTAAACATCCAAATACAACTTGTTCAAGGTTGTTAAAGGTTTGTCTAAATATACATTGGGTAAACAGGACAGAGACTTTTTTTTTCCTTATAGGTATTTAGCTACTGTTCCCAACATGACCATCCTTTCACATACAGAAAAAGTGATCAAAATTCAAGAAATACAGCAAATGTAAATTATTTGCTCTTTTGTTAGTCACTTGCTCAAGCTGGGATTAAAGAAACCAAACCATCAACTAAAAAATCTCAATACACACAAGGGTTCCCACATTTTGCAAGAAAGCAAACAGACTGAGAACAGGATTATCTAAAGGCAAGAAGGAATTTGTTACTCACAACCTCAAATATGAGAACTGCTTAGTAAAGCAATTTATGTGCAACATTACTCTTCTGGTTAACTGCCCCAAAGGCTTCAGGAGCCTTTAAGCACCAGGGCAGAAGTTCTGTGCCACAGAGCAGCACTCTGCCCTGGGACAGGGCCTGCTGAGCTCAGGGACTGCTGCACCCCGAGGGGACACGTGGCCCAGGACTGGCACTGTCCTGTGCAGGGAAGGCTGCTCAGAGACCTCCTGGGAGCTCCCTGCAGTGTCAGACACATCAAATATTTCTGACCAGATCCCTGGAGCATCATTTCTGCCCATGTGACTGCAGCCCAAGGCCCTGGATGCCAGGCAGGGGCAGGTGGCAGTGGGACTGTCCCTGTCCCTGTCCCTGGGTGACAGCAGGAGAGCCAGGCTGCAGCAGCACAGTGAGCTGTGCCTGTACAGGACCCGTGCTCAGAGATGCATTTCCCCCAGCACAGGGGACACAGCCATTGCAAAAAGCCAGCTGTGGCCTGGGGGCATCACCTGTGCTCCTTCTCTGCTCCATGGAGCTCACCAGCTTAGCTTTACCTCTGGCAGAGTCCTGTGCCACACTGCTCCCAGCTCCCAGGAGGGCACTGCTGCCACCTGTGCTGCCTGGCAGGAGGCTCTGCCAGGTGAGAGCTGCACAGAAACCACCCCTGCAACTGCAGAAATGCTACTTCAGCCACCATTCTTCTCTAGCAGGAGACCTCAAAGGTAAAGCAAGTTTCTTTCTTCAGACTTCTGCCCACAAATACAGACTCTACTGTGTGCTGCTCTTGTATAACCCTATGGATATAAAAGCATCCTGTGACATCAGTCTCACAAATAAATAAATAAATATCATAACAAAGAGTTGTCTTGGGTGCTT
The DNA here is from genome assembly GCA_013400575.1 of Peucedramus taeniatus. Taxonomy (NCBI): domain Eukaryota; kingdom Metazoa; phylum Chordata; class Aves; order Passeriformes; family Fringillidae; genus Peucedramus; species Peucedramus taeniatus. The sequence continues at coordinate 148,314 of WBNO01027744.1, read as the reverse complement.
ATCCACCCAGCAGAATCTTGTCCTTACAGAGAACATTTAGCTGTGAGAAGTCATTAGAGGTCAACAGTCTGACAAACAATGGAAAAGAAAGTGTACTTACAGGGGCTGACATCTCTGTACCTATTTCTATTTTTGTTTCTGGGATGTTTGGCCACTTTACATGGAAAATCACTGGCTTCATGCCTGATGTCCTGAAACAAAAAAAAAAAAAAAGAAAAGAAAACCCTGTTAGTTATGAATCCACCTAATTTCATACCATTAGCTATTTTAAGACAAATACCCATTTGACTTCACATCTTCATGTGAGGGAATTCTGGACAGAAAGCACTTTGGGCCTCAAATTAAGAATCGAGTTTAAAATTCTCAGAATACAACACTAACATTATTTATTAAAATATTATTAGTTTGCATCATAAAGCAGCACAACATTCAGCAGACATTATGCTTTTCAGCTCCTGAAGGAGCAGGGTCTCTGCCCCAAAGCACTTCCACATAAACTGCTTTAAGCCCTTGTTTGCAGCATCAGTGACAATATCAACCCTGCTTCTGACTCAGCAGCAGTGAAAACATTCATTGTGGTAGAAAAGAACTTGCCTACCCCCTTGGCATCACACACACACCGAGGTGATTTGTCTGAGACCCTTTCATCATTACCCTGAGTTACCAGCACCATGTCCCAGAGCTGCAATGGTCAAAGTCAGCTGTACTCAATTCATATGCTCAGCCAAAACAGGTGGATCACCTCAAACAGATCACCAGGGCTCTCTCAGCTAGGCTTTTTCATATGCATGTAACAGCTCAGCTACCTGAGACAATTTCAGAAGTTAAAATTAGAAGAATTCTGCTGTCTTTGGACATTAGTCCCAATTTGCTGAAACAGAATTTCATATTGTAAATAAATACTGTGCAAGCACAGTTCTGCATATAAACAATTGTGCACAATGCTCAAGATCTTTTCAAGTGGGCCATCCACTGCAGCACATGACCTGTTTATCTCTTGGGCTGCATTATTCAGGTATGTACCAATTTACCCTGAATGCTACATGTCAGGAGAAGAGTTCTGATTTACATAAACCTGCCCAAAATTAGCACAGTATTCCCAAACTGAAATAAGGGCTGACATCAGCTGCCAGCTTTTTATAACTGAACACATGGCTGCCAGTATTTCTGCTTATGAAGAATGCAGTCTGGAGAATATGATCTGCACTGCCACAGTCTAATATCTCAAACATGAGGCAGCTAAAATGGGTGTTTTCAGAAATTTGTCTCTGACACTAGGTTGGTGACTTTGTACTTCACAGGGATTTATTCTTCCGTACTGACTGTACAGGATTAACAAGAGAAAAAAAAACCAAAAAAACAGGGAACTGGGAAGAATGGTTTTCTAGATCACTAACCACATTTCCCAAATGTGTGTTGAAAATCCCTAACATCCAAACCAACACAACTCCCCCCTCTGCCAGGATTCATGTTATAAAAGCATCAAAATGCAAACCAAACCAAGATCCCTAGAGAATTTTTCTGTAAATACTGTGCTATTTTAGCAGCAGCACTGATACACAGTTTCATTTTGCAACATTAACAGACTTGAAATAAACTGTCCCCTCTTTTAAAACTAAATGGATCAAGTGCTTCTCTACAAAATGGAATTATACAAAGGAAATCTAATATGAAAATATTACACTGAAGCATCCACATGTATGTGCACATACAAACTACTGCCAGTCCCCAGGAGTTCCACAGATTCCAGTACCAACATCAAGTATTTCAGGAAGTGAAAGTGGCAATTTATCGTGCAGGGAATAGAGAGCTGGCTATTACCTCACCAGCAAATATCAGATCTTTTTGAAGATGCCACAGTGCCTCAAGGTACTTGGAGAATAATGGAGTCCTGGAGATGCTGAACTCCCACAGGCACAGAGAAAATGGAAAGAAACAAGTCACTCGTGTGCCTTCAGCAGACTATTTAAAAACAGCCGTGTATTTCTGGAGCATGTTTCAAGAAACAGGAAAAACCACAGGGTGGGGGTGGGATGGTAACAAAAGAGGGATGGAGGTATGGCAACAGGCAAGCTGCTGCCTCATGTGAAAATCCAGCCAGCACCCAGCACTCCACTGCTGAGCATGAGGAACACTGGAAAGTAGAAAATCCTGGAGAGCAGGCATGCACAGCAGACAGGGCACACTCTCCTCAGCAACCCAGGAGGAAAGCGCTTTGGAGTTTTGGTTGGGTGTTTTTTTTTAGATACAGAAGTTGCTAGAACATGTAAATTGACCAAAGAAAATTTATCATCCAAGGTCACTTCCAGGATATGAAGCTGACTTTAGCGGAAATACAGAGAAAAGAGCTGGAGAGAAACAACCCAGTGCCCACAGGAGTTACCCACAGGAGCTGGGTGGCCACGTCAGGGGTCAAACACTGCAGGTCCTGGTCACTGCTGGAGTCACATCATTCCTGACACCACTCAACTGCTGTAAGGGTAGGTTCAGAACATGCTCAGAATAGCACCACAAGGCCTCCATGCTGGAGAAATCAGACTCATTCACAGCATGGAATTATTGTGCTCTGAGGAACTCAAATCCAGCGATGTCACGAGAACTGAAGGCAGTGGATGAAGGCAGGGATTCATGAAGTTACAAAACACCTTCTTGAATCACACCCAGTCACACTGCAGAGATCCTGCCTGTCAAAAAGGAAGCTCGACATTTCATTTAAAAGGTCGTGCAATATAAAACTTTGAAGAGGAAGGGCTCGAACTGAAGTCAGTTTTCCAAAGTCAAATGCTTTGGGTTTGGAGCATGAGTCACTTCATGCCACTCATCTCCTGGTTTTAAGCCCTGTCCCCCAAATACTTCAGGGGTGGAAAGAGGAAGTCTGCTGAAGCCCTGTTCTTCAAAGGGGAAGTTCCTGTAGCTCTGAGCACAACAGCACGTTGGGCTTCACTTTCCCCATCCTGCTCAGATGCCAGCAGGAGGTTCAGAAAGAGAAGATGCACCTCAAAATCTTCAAGTACATATTATGTAAGACCACAGGAAGAGGTGGCCATGCCATCAGCCTTTCAAGCACACCGTGTAGTTTTGTGTATCAGTATTTAGAACAGAAACTAAAGGTGCAGTCTCAAAGTCCTCAGCTTCACCAGACAGACTCCCAGGAAGCCTTGCATCAGGGCTCAATTTGATCACACTATTTAATTGCACCATAAAGCCTGGAGCAGATCAGACTCAGAGATAACAATTTACTGTCATTTCAGCAGTTCTGCTCCTACGGGAAGCAGCAAATGCCAAGATCTTATCAGGGGCTACAGAATTGCTCCTAATCCATCTACTGAGGCACTCACACTAAGGAGAGCAATTCACAAAAATTATATAAAGACTTATATAAAAAGTAATCTTAGCTTAAAAAAACAGGTTTCCTCTTAAAGCTGCCACTGAAAAAAATGATGACACACGATACTGCTGGAAAAGGTGGAAGAGTAAAAAGTTACAATTAAGTCAAGTGGAAGGTGCTCTTTTCCCAAGATGTCACTTGGGGCTGCTTTCAGAATGCAAATACCCCTACAATCCAATGAGGTTGCAAAGACTTGTAGAGAAGAGCACAAGAAAACCAGCAAGTACCAAGAGATCCACAACAAACACCTACTTTACACAAATGGGGAAAGGTCTTCAGATTCAGCATGGCAGAGAGCAACCTGAGGCCCTGAACTCACTCCCCAACAAAGAACTCCATGAAGATATAAAACACACAACTGCTCATGTAACCCACTTTGACAAGGAAGATTTGATTTCATATCCTACATTAAGCTTTACATCAGGGTATTTGGGCAAGAACAAGAAATGAGGATGTAACTTGTAGGTAAGAGGAAGGTCATCTAAAGATCAGATAAATGAACAGACAGTTGCATAACACAACATAAATCTTAACAAGCAGCTGCAGAATTTTAGCCAGCGAAGCGAAATAAATGTGGATTTTAATACCCTTTAAAACATTTTATCTGGTCTACTAGTTTTGCTTTCAACGAAGATATGGTAGTATTGATTTGCTTACTAATCTCCCTCAGAAAAAAAAGAAACCAGCTGCCTGCTATATGAACCAGTTGCTTGCTATGTGAAGCTTCTTCCTGAGGTCGGGCAGCACAGAGAGGAAAGGACAGGCTTGTTTAAAGTTCAACACCACTATTACATGAGGTGAAAATAAATAAATAAATAAGAAATCACACACTTGCAACACGGTTTCCTAGAAAGCCCCCTGCTAATTCAGCACTGCCCGGGCAGCGTGAGCTGGCTGTGGCACGGCGGCGTCAGAGGGTTTGTGACACCAGTCAGCTGCTGGGAGCACGGAAATAACCCCCCAGGAGAATGTAAACTGGCCATGACTGCCGTATTAAATCATATCAACACGTGGCAAAGTGGGCTCATTTTTCCCAGGGCCATATTTATCACAGCTAGCAGGTATTACAGACTGTCTCTCACCACTGACCAGTTCCAACATGCCTCGCTGGAGAGGCTCCTGACAGCAAATCCCTCAGTCCTTTATTGCACCCACTCGATCAGGGAGATAACTGCACACTGTAAATGTTCACTTTAACACCTGCACCTGAATGGCTGTCAGGGCTTGGCTGTACTTCCAGGAGAGGGAAAGCCACAGACTTGTGTCACTTCCAAACCTTACCAGTGCTTTTATGTTGCATGTTCCCAGAAGGAAGGCACTGCTGTCATTAAACCACAGCAATACTGCACAGTTCAGCTGCTCAGATTCTCAGATTGCCTCAGTGTCATCTGCAATGGGTAAAAACTGATTTTTCAGTTCTGGTTCTTATGAATGTTGCAACAGAGGGAAATCAAAGAGCTAAACTCTAGTATCAGGTTAAAGAATTACATGAGACTTCTCAAATTTCAGTAAGTTCAAAATATAGTTTGTCCTTGAAATTTATGACCCATAACAGAAGAAGTTCAGAACTGCTGGCAGGAACACTCTACTTCTGCTGTTTTGTAGCCATGTACTCACTGCCAAAACAGGAAACAACTGAATGGAGTGTCAGCGTAAGAAAACAACTCAAGTTCCCCTCTTCTTCTTCACATCCATCTCTATTTTTCCTCACAGCTACTCAAACTGCTCCAGAAGTGCATCTTGAACATTATTAGAAGGATAGAGACGTTTGAGAATGCAAAATGGCTTTTTCTTGACAGCTGTTGTGCAAAAGCAAAGCTTTGCTATCTGTATCATCAAACAAAGTCAGTGCCAGGAAATAAACCACACTCTCATTAAAGTGTCAAGGGGTTCTAACTCAGTTGCTCTTCTTCTGTAAGAAAAATAACCACCATGATGAGATCCACATCTTGATTTGCCCGGACATTAGGGGTCTCTACATAAAGAGTTTTGGTTTAACCTCATCTCAAATAGACTGCTGTACCCACAGACCAGATATCCACATAACTCCTAAAGGAATTTAGTCTGCCTAGCAAATCCAGACCTTAATTTGTTTGCAGTATGGGTTTTGTGTGAGTTAAAAAATGTATCATTGCTGGCCTGTAGGGTATTCCAGGCTTCATAGACTGGCAACTGTGGTTATAAACAGTCCTGCTTTCCTAGACACCTAATATTTTCATTCTGACATCTCACAAGCTATCTAAGAGCATTATAGCTTTTACAGAGCTACCACCACCAAAAAAACACGAACAAAACCCAAGGCTTTAGAGGCTTCAGAGGAGAAAAAAAATACATGAACCCTGCAAATGCTAGACTGTAAGGGATGAGAAACACTTCTCACACCCTTCCATGTGCTGCATAACAAAGGTATTTCCTAGAATTTAGACAAGCTGCAAATGGTATGTTTCAAATTGGAAACAAAAGGACAAGAAATGTCTCCCACTGCAGGTAATTTAGAGTTTCTCAAGGGGATCTCTGGCTTAATGAAATAGCAACCATGGAATAATTTACCACAGAATTTTTACCTATACTCACTCAGAGCCCTCTACTCTCTTTCAGAGATACTGTGCTGATAACCTCAGTTAATGTTAAGAAAGCAAGTCTGTACTATCTCCCCCAAATCTTGCATAATCCATTATCACCATTCCCCCAAATCTTGCATAATCCCTTACCACCATGTAATCTTAAGATAAATGAACTAATTTGATTAATAAGTAAATAAGACAATTAAATGTAAGTCTTGCTTCCTCACCAGGTAACACATTCAAGGTCTTACCCGTTAAAAGCTGAACAGATCTTTACATATACTTTTTCCTTTTCTCCCGTTTTTGATCCCAGTGTATGCATCTGCTCCAAAACTCCTGGCTCTGAACACATCCTGCTTTTCTATTCAGCTGGGCATGCTGGCACACTGCCCACAGAAAGAATACAAATTTGCAGAATATCTGGCATTACCTGCAACTGAGGAGGAATCTGAAAGGCCACTGCAGAACTAGGTATTGTACCAGCAGAGAAGGACATTACCACCTTCTGCCTGAAGAGATTCCAGGATATTGTTTAGTACTGGATCTACTGTCACAGTTGAAGGCCCCCTAAATCAGTTGGGAAGATCATTAATTAACACACTCATCTAATGACCTGTGCCAGCCCCACTGCAATGAGCAGGAGCACACAGGCACAGAACAAGCCCTGTGTGCTCCATGAGTAATATCACAAGTGAGTTTGAAAGCAACCAGCCCTAAGTATCTGAGTTCCACTCGTCCTACTAAGCCTCGATGAAGGTTTTTAAAAAAAGCCTTCACTTTAGATTAAGACATGCACTTCACATGCACTGAGCTACAACCGAAACTCGTCTGTGGTGTTTGTGTCCTTTCACCTTTTCCTGGAAAGTGTGTTGACTAAAAGCCAAACAAACAGCACAGCACTTTAGCTGCTTAACAGACAAACACCGCAGTCATTTCACTCAGGACAAATATTTTAAAGAAACAAAGTAAGATTGCAAAGGTTTGATTTATTTTTCAAAAAAGAAACGCCAACATTCGTGCAGTTGTCTCATCAGCAGTTTATACTCACATAGATGCAGAACTACCACAGCATTATTTTTAATCCTTTTAGAGATTACATGAGTTTAACACATCTAGGTTACCAATTGATATCTTAAAAATACTGGTCACAATAACAGATAAGACAAGTCCAGTATTCCCCACCTACAGTGACATTTGCTCATCTGTGACATGCAGAATTCGCTAAAATACCAGAACTGTCAAAGAAAAAAGGGCAGTTTGCTATTCCCAAGTGATCTTAACCTTGTTGAGATAATTTTCAACATAAGGTACCAGATGTGAGAGAGCTACTTGCCTAGCACAGAGCACGGCCAGAAGGTACAGAGAAAACCAAGCTGAGCCTGAGAACAGCCCTGCAGCCAGGCCGTGCTCCAGGGTGGCCAGAGGCAGCCCCACTAGGAGCTGCATTCCCACAACACAGCCCATACAAGCTCACAGCCACCTCCCTGCTGTGTTATGAAATCAGCCAGGACAGCAGAACAGAGCCCAGAGCTCCCCAGCAAAGGGTGATCCCCCAGACACTGCAGCTGCCAGGACACACGATCCTGCTCCCTCCCCAGGCTGCCAGCTCAGAGCCCGCTGCTGAACCCAGGCCTCTTCTGGCACAGGAGCTGAAGGAAAAGGACAAGTGTTCCTAAAGCACTCCCAAAACACAACCACACCTTCCTGGGAACACAACCTCACCAATTCATTAGCTTTCCCTTTCGTCCCTAATTTAAACTAATTAGGGAGCAGCCATGAAGCACCAGGGAGTTCAGTCAGGAGTAAGGCTGTGTGTGACTCCCTCAGGAACAGCTACAGGACCTGCAAATACACAAGACCTGAGCAGCACCTGTGGTGTGGCTAAAACTTCCAGCTACTGCAAAGTCATCATCTCTCCTAAATCCATCATTTTTGCTTATCCAGCAGGGATAAATTATTTGTCAAGCTTTGGGACATTCCATAGTTCTAATCCTCAAGGCAATCCTCAGAAGTCAGAAAAAGAGAACAGAAGGTTATTAAATGGTCTCCTAGTGGCGATGTTGGGGTTTCTTCAGTTTGATTATAAAACCCATACATTTAGCACCAGGACAATTCCCTGGAAGGCATATGATTCCCTCAATAAGATCAGAAGGATTTCTAACCCTGGATTTAGCAAACAGGACCTTGCTTCTCACACTTCTCAGCCTGTTCTGCAGCACTGCTTCTGTCACAGAGAGATGAGGGGGCTCCAACAGAACAGACACCCCTCCTGAAAGGTGCCATTGACTACATTAAAGGGGTTACCAGTAATGAACACCAAAGAAGTTTACAGTACTACTTGAAAACAGGAAATAATCTGGCCTCAGAGATTCTGGTGGGTGCTCAAACTAAGTATTACAAACTAGGTGGAATCAGAGATGTCTACACAGAGACAAAGTCAGACCAAAACCTTCACCAGTGTCAGAGAGGCCTTACAGAACCACACATGCCTCAAAACAAAAAATCTGAGTTGTCAAAGAGCTCTACACTTCCCATATTTACTTATCAAGCTCTTTACAAATTCAACAACTTGACTTGGCACCTTACAACACCTCCCAAAACCACAGGCAATGCATTGAGTAATGAGGGGAAGCAGGAGACTTTGTACACTCCAAGACTTATCATCAATTCCTTTTTGTTATGCTGTTAACACAGCATCAGCATTTGCTGCAAAGGGAAAACATGGGCTGGTTGTGAGAACGTGCACACACATAATCCTTTGCTCATCAGAGACTCAGAGCTACAAAAACATACTTCTAGGGTTTGCAAAGCAAAATACCACACATTTTTTCACATCACTGCTATTGTCCTTTGAATACCCCAATGTCAAGTTTGTTGTTGTCATTACATTCCAAAACAAACATCTCTGTCTTCTTGGACTGCTAAAACATTAAAAGGTTTCAATGAGAATGAGACCTTATTCTAGAGGAGGGATTTTGATCTATACTCTCTCTTCCAAAAAGCACTCGTGTCCTCCCTGAGGAGTGGTGCCCCAAGACAGTCCCCAGCAAGGACAGGCAACACCTCTTGGTTGCTGTAAGGGATGCTGCTTGTGCTCTCCAAGTGGATTAGTTCCCAGCTGGGATGCTCCAGCTCCTCAGTCTCTAACTTAGTGTTTCTCACCACCATTTCAGGAAGCCAGCCCTTTGCTGTAACCAACAGCTGTGCTGGGACAACTCTGGAGTTCTCCTTTCAGCAGGGAGGCCATTCCTCTGGGCATTTTTTTTAGGCTCTTGTAGGAATGCTTTTTCTTCCCTGGTTCCTGGAGGCAAGGGAAGAAAGCTTTAGATGAGTTCCTCTAGCCCATTATGAGCACTGTGGAAAAAAGAACTGGCCCTGGAAGGGAGCACTGTTCAGAGCCAGGCCTGGGAATCCTGCATTCCTCTTGCAGTCCTGGTGAGAAACTCCTTGCAAATACAAAAGCACTTCTAGATTAACTCTCAATGGCGTATTTTCGTATTTTCCGTGATGACACAAAGCCAGAAACAAAAGGATTCTTACCTAGGAATCAGAACTTCTGGAGTTTGCCTCATTTTTATTTTCTTGATTTGAGTTGGTTTGAAAGTCTCTCACCATCATGGAAACAGGATTTTGTGAAAACAGAGTAAATTTGCAAGCCTCATTTTCTACCCCCAACAATGACTAAAACTAAACTCAGATCTTATCTATTATAATTTAGAGGATACAGTAAACAATCTATTGGTGTTCACAGAAGAAAATACAAGTGATAATGTTTTTTCTTTAATACTTCTCTGGAGTTAAACGAGTTATATATGCATTTAGAAAGTACAGCCAGTTAAAGCAGTTTTAGACACCAGCTTGCCATATGCTATGTTAAAATTAGACTGTTTTTTTTAAAGCAATAAATTTATGCATGAAGTAGGTCTATTCAGTACACTCAGATTTTGAGGAATGCTTTTTCTCATCCAGTAATCTTTGCAGAAAGTTCCAAACAAAGCTTAGTAGAAAAAAGAAACTAGTTCAGGATGTGACTTTGAAGCTATCTTCACAATATCTCAAAGAACTGCAAACACTTTGTTTGATTTAAAAAGTAATTGCACTAAAAATGCTTCTTGTCAGGGTGATAAATACACAACAATATAATTTTTAGAAGTAATAACATGGGTATCATTGAAAACTAGAGACCTTGTAAGATGGCTAAAAATAGTAATTTGAATTCCTAGCTTAGTCAGCTTGGCCAGAAACAGCTGTGTTCACTGTAACCTCTAATTAGTTTGCATATTGTAAGAGCCCCAAAGATTTTTTCCCTGTCCAAAACCTACTAAGTTAGCCTTCACAGCACAATGCTGTTACCACACCATATGCAACAGAATATCCAGACTTTAGAGCCTTCCCACTACTCTTTCTGAAATGTTTCATTTATAAAGCAAATATTCTCATTTGATTAGGTAAAGGCCAACTCCCCTCTACCTGCAGCATTCAGAAGAACCTGCCTTGAAAGGTAAAGACAAGGTCCAGTTCCCAGCTGCTTCAGATGAGAAAGAAAGGTCTTGGTTCTAACACAAGTAAACTGTTCATTACTTTGAAACACAAAGCAAAGTCAGAATTTAAAGCAAATTTCTCTTCCCTCATAGCTAAGGGGTGTTCCTCTGCATAAATAATTTCGTTCACACTGGGTATTCCAATGTGAATCTAAAAGCTAAACTGAACTTTCTAATGTATATGCACATGTTAATGAAACAGTCACACCATTACTACACTGGGGCACATGTTCAGACCATGTCAGTGTTATTTTTCTATTTAGAATACTATGGGACAAGCAACAGCCATATTTCCAACCTTCTACTAACTCCATAAAAATTCTCCAAGATATAAGGTTGTATGTAGAGGAAGTACTAAAACACACCAGAAAGGGAGTGGAGTAATTGTTACATAGGAAATGGTGAACTCTGCTTTACCTATTAAAAAATATCATTATCTACATCTTATTCAGTAGCAAACTTCATTTCCTTGAAGATGTTTGTACCGTGCGCTGCTTTACTGGCTTTCTTGAGATGCAGACTAAGTCAGATGTATGAGGGGAAAAAAGTGATTTAACAATTTATCAAGGAACCCCAAGCATTCAAAATGATGAACCACATGTTACACAGGTACCAGTTCCATAATGTAGGTGGGTCTGCAGTCTATCTGCTTCCTACAATTAAGTGTCTAAGACCAAACTCCAGCAAGTTCTAATGTATGGCAAAAGAATGTTTCACCATGTTGGCCATTAGTAAGTAGACAGGCAACGGAACTACGGATTCATTCTGCCAAAGCATGCTCATTACACTGTTACTAAAAGCTTTTTATCATTTCCAACCTAACAAGATTCCAAGAGTTTAAAGAGAATGTACAATTACCAGGATTGCACAATGCAGGTTCATGCCTCTGCATGCAGGGAAAGGTCAAACTGGAGCTTTGCTCCTGCAGCACAACCAGCAACCAGCCCTGCTTTCAGCAGCTTTGGTTCTCAGCACACTGCCCAAATCCCTCTTTGGGAACTTAAAGTAGCTGTAACTGCTTAACTACCATTTCCAGAAAGAAGTTTTAAGTATATTTTCTTAAGAAAGACTTTTGGACAGCAATTGAAGGAACTTGCTGGATTACAAATTTGCATGAACAGCTTGTTTCAGTTGGGATCTGTTTAACGTGGTGTTTGCAGTTATAATTACAGATGCCCACTCCACTGTACTTAGAATATTCAAATTTGGAAAGGAAAATCGTAGTGATGATTAAAACCATACTGAATTCACTGAATGGTGCAACCTACAGGTTGCCAAGCTACTGCAATGCACACAAAAACCTGCTGAGAACAAACAGTACTGCTGAAAACAGATGTTAGATAAAGCAGAATTAGGATACTCCTGGTTTTCCACATGACTGTCTAATTTGTGTTTAGGAAAGCAATCTAAGTAAGCTAGGTTAATATTAAACCTTACAGCATTCTGAGCTGCCCAGCTCCCAGTCCATGGCCCAAACACAGTTTGGGGTGAGTCAAACCCCAGTGCCATGTCCCCAGCCCACACCTGTGTCACTGGCATGTCCTGCAAGGGCTGCACAGGCACACTTTTTGGAAAGGAAAACTTAACCCTTAAATATTTACAGCAGAGATGTAAATGTGTAAGAAAATCCACCTATGGCCAACAAGCCTGGGAACTGGCATAAAGACAACCCCTCCCATACCCCCAAACCAGCCAGACCTCACAAGCTAAAATGTATTCAGTTTTTTTAGTACTTCAAGCTGCAAAACAATCCTTCAAGACACTGACAGAACCAATCCTGTGTTATTAGAGGATGTTTTAACTGTCACTACAGGGACAGAGAGCTTTCATGCCCAGCTGTACAGGACATCTTCTCATCTGAAAGCAACTGAGAGCTTATAAAAACAAATGTCAGTGTTAAACAGAGACATCACATAATCAAGATAAATGCTCACAGACATCCTAATGCAGGACAGATTCACACTCTGCACTCCAGCAGATGAAGAAGACTGCAAAACTTGACAAGCCAGGCCTTCAAAGGACTGGTGAATGCTGCCCATGCTAATGAAACAGACTGCAGTGAGAGTCAATTGTGTGCATCAGATGAGATAAACAGTTTTGCCACTTCATACATCTACTCATCCTGCTAGTTAAAAATAATTAATTCTGAGAACTAAACCAGCTGATTTAGCACAGCCAAGCAACCCTCACAACTGCTACCTCTTGTAGTGGCAGTATCCTCTCTGGAAACACATGACTCCTATTACTTCCAGCACTCCTTGCCAGCCCAGACAGTGCTGCATGAACCCACCACACCCCAGGCTCCACCAGACTCTTGCTCATCGTGTTCCACTTCCTGCCAGCCAGTTATCAGTTGTGACTAAACATGCTTTATCACTTGATGTCTACCTCAAATCCTCATTTGCAGCTGTAGAACAGATCTGGAACACTTACAGAAAAAAATAATACTAAAAAATGCAGTAACTATCTTTAAATAAACCCTTCACATCTATCACAACCCTCTCCATTCCCCACCCCCAAAAGACAGCTACACCAAAGGCTTCTGAGCACTGATCCACAAATAAAGGTTATCAACTATCAGAATCACACACAAATGCCTCCTTTAATATCAACACTGCTGAGGGCAAAGCATTTTTAGACTATATTATTCTTCTGTAAGTATTTCAAGACAATTTTGCCTGTAGAGAGAGAGTTTAATATGCAGAACATGTTAGCAAAGGCTTTGGAACAAGAAAACCCAAAAGATGTAAATGTTATTACATGAAAGCAATAAATGTCTGAATGCCTGCTCCTAACTGGGTAGCAATATTAACTTATTTAGCTATTCTTAGAAAATATTAAGCACATAACAGCTTTACCACCCCAAATGTGGTAGAGAACTCAGCAGGCACAGCAGCACACAAGGAATTTCCTGCTGTCAGCCAGTCAGTCACAGAGGAGCATCCTGTACACTGGACTGTGTGGGCAACCAAGCAAAGCCTTGTCTGATGGGCTTGGCTGCCAGTGGAGGCTCCTGATGGTCAGCTTTACACAAATTACAAACACAGAATCAATGACAGATAAGACGTAAGTCAATAGTTTCCATGAAACCTTTCTGCTCTGTCTGCTTCCTGACAGGCTCTAAAAAGACTGGAAAGATTAGACCTCTCCACTAATGCTCTCACACGGGCTAATAAATCCAGGAACTTAGCAGCTCCGAAGATTTCACATATTTTCAAGCTCCTATTCCAATCTTTTGCCTCTACTGAGCACCAGATGAGTCTGATGGACACAAGGCAAAGAAGCTCCAGAAGCTGAGAGCCCCTGAAAACAGCCCCGTTCCTGAGCCCTTCTCCAGCAGAGGCCTGAGCACCTCCAAGTGATCAGACCTTCCCTCTCCCCAGGCCAACACTGCCCAAAGTCAGCAGCTGCTGTGCCCTGCTGCTCCCAACATGAGCCAGGTGCCACATGTTCTCCTGGTTTATCTCTCAGGAGGTGTGTCAGTTATCAGGGATTGCTGGAGAACAGGAGGCAAAGGGAATGATCTCCAAAGGGAAATCATTAATGGGCCAGGCAGGTAAGGCTGCTCAGTGCCAAACAGCACTGCCCCAGTGCTCACACCAATCCCAACCCTGCAACTTCAGTGCCCTACCAATGCCACCCCAGCTCATGGGAATGTGCAGGGACCACAGGAGGGGGTGTGTTGGTTCCCAACACACACTGTCCTGCACACATTCCCAACAGGAGCTTTGAAACAGCACGAGGCCAGATCTGCTCTGCTCATGAAACACTTGAGCCCAGTTCTGAGAAGGTTTCAATACTGAGAATGAAAAAAAGTACAGGCTGAAACACGACTCTTGTTCGTGACATCCCACAGACCACGAAGTTCTAGGTAGCAACTGCAATTTACTGTGAAAAGTCTCCATTGGCAGAAGTTTAAGGAAGAACTGACATTGTTGACTTCCAATTTAATTTAACTCTTAAGGAAGAACACAAAAACATTTTCCAGAGTTGGGTAGCTGTCCATCCCCACTCCTTTACTGGGTAGAATTCCCCATATCTCTTCCACTTGCGGAAATATGCGGAAAGTCTGTCAAATGTGTCAATATGTATTTTAGCTGTTTAAGAAGCTATGTAGTATTTTTCCAGTTCTTGCTCCAATGACCCACCCTTTCCTTCTTTCCAAAAGAAGTTCCTCTTACTAAAACCTCCTGCAGCCCCCATCTTTAGTCACTGATGGCTGTGCAAATCAGTGTTAAGAAAGGAGATACAATTCCACATGAGGATGGCAGAGGTTTAGTCCTACTTCAAGCAGCTGCAATGACTGTACAGAAGACTGGAAAAAATAGGCCCCACAGAGTAAAATGGAATTGAGATCTTCTGAACAAGCATGGGTTATTTTTCCTGTCAGAAAAAGGAAGTATACTCTTCCTTAGTCAAAGATGCATTTTTAAAATAGATTTCACATTTTACTTCCTGCCATCACATTAAAAGGTCACGCTGTTTATGTTACTGTAACCAGTTACTGTGGGATCAGGAATGGTATAAACAAGCAATTCTCATTGAACTGTGCACAGGGGAAGAAGGTTATGAGAACATTCCTCTTTATGTGTAGAACACTTGTTCCATATAAATATAAAGAATCTGAGAAACAGAGTGTCTTTTGTAGGATGGATCTCAGCATCAAGTACTTGACAGAAGCAGCATAAAATTCTGGGAACTTCAGATACAAGCAAAGGCACCTGACGGATCACAAATATAAGAGATGCTTTAAGTTCAGAATAGTACTATGTAGTAACATTTTGAACTAGCCATTATTTTAGCAGATGATGTATAGAGAGCCATCAGCCCAGAGGGGAGGCCCTCCTCTGCCTGCAGTGAGGTCTGCCCAGCTCCACACTCACCCCTGTACTCCACAGAGGTCTTTCTGTAATTGCCTAAACTGGCAGAACGCAAAACCTGCTGTATTGTTGCTTTATTTTCTATTTCTACTGATGTAGAAACTGTTTTAAACTTCTAAGGAGAAGAAAAAGACTGCACAGAACAATGCAAATCTGATTAAATGATCTCTTCATCATTAGTGAAACAGGTAAATCTTCACCATTGATCTTTTCACCCTCAGTGCTGGTGACTTTTGACCCCTTAAACTACATGTTCCTAAAGCATCCACAACAACCAAGACTGAGACAACTGTACACATGGAAAGTGTAGAATTAAAAGTAAGAAAAACCAGAAAAAATTTTCTAAAAGTTTCATATTATGCTAGCTCATTTTCCTTCCCAACCAAGATATAAATTTTTTGGTACTGTTCTATGAACCTACTTTCTTAAATGCAGAAAATACAACCCAATTTGAAAGTAGATCAGCTATCACTATTAGCAGAATCACATGCATTTCCAAGAATCACTTTTACCAGTTTTTCTTGGTATAATATGACAGGCAAGCTGTTGAATCTTAGCTGTATTCTGCGTGGGTGAGAGAAAAAGCACATCTGAATTCACAGGGTATGGTAGAAAATGAATTGGCATTTGTACTACACGATCTACAAAGTGAACACACAAAGGCATTTGGATGCTCTATCAAAGTGCCTCTCCCAGTCAAACCAGCAAGGGCATGTCTCCTGGCACCAGGGAGAAAAAAACCACCTCTTTTACAAATCAACATGAAACAAGCTGACCAATGACTGAAAAAGCCCCAGAAAACCTCAATGGTAAGCACTGCAAACATCCAAGCTCAGAGATCAGACCAAGTCTGTGTTCATCATGAACACTGCAGAGAAGCAATCACTTAGTAAGGAATCACTGAGTATCCTCAGGTATTTAGCAAGGCTGAATTCACAAACCAAACAGATACTTAGGTCATCCAAGTGACACTGATCTAAAACCTGGTAATTCTCATGTTTACAAGAAAGTAGCAGTGATATTTCAGTGTAAGCCACATCTTAAGAAGTCTCAACTAAAGAGAACCCTTGGAGAAAGTCCATTTGCAAAGCAAGTATTACAGGAAAACATTTAATTTTAATGTTTAGTTAACTATAGGATGAACTATTATTTCAAACCTACCCAGCATATTTAGAAAGTTATTTTAGCTTGAAAAATATTTGGTCTACCACTACCACATTTTATTCTCTGCTTACAAGGGCCATTTCTATTTGAATTTACCATCATTTGATATGTGGCCAACACTGCTTTCTCCTTAAGTTTCCTTCCATATATCTGTGCCTCTAGAACACAGAGGAGGCAAGAATACCATGTGGAAGAACACACTAACACCATAAAACCCTTCCAAAAATGCTCAGAAGCAGGTGAGCACTGTGTGCACATTGTATAATTTCTAAATTTTTAGCAAATGATAACCATGACAGGCTCCATTTTTCCATGCTCTGCTTCCAGCAAGACTATCACAGAAGCTCTGGGTTCAAGTATTTAGATTTTTAACTCTGTAGAAAAAGCAAGAGCAAGTGGCTCAGTAGCTTTATATAATGGGACTTACCCAATCCCAGATCTGCCAGCAGTAGACACATTGATGCTGCTCTGAAAGGGCCAGCAGTAAAACCTAACCCAGGCAGCAGAGTGCCCTGAGCCAGTCCCAAGGGCACAAAGGTGCCACCACCTGCAGCTGAACAGCAGCTCTGCTTTTCAGGAGGATCCTGACTTTGTGAGCCACAGACACTTTGCTCCTCCATCACTAACCCTGCACACGTGTGGGAAGACTCAGTGTACAGCACAGGAAAACATGGAATATCTTCAGGTAATTGAAGAACAGAGCAACCCTGCAACCCTGAGCTCTAAACCAGCCTTCCACAACCAGAGCCAATTATGCTGAGCCCCAAATGAATCAACAGAGCACGAATTAAGCAGTGGCAAGGCACAGCATGCAGAGACCTGCAGCTAGAACTGGCAGAATAAAGCACAAAGATGCATTTACAAAAAGTCAGGTTCGTGCCACAATTTATCTGCTGCTTAGCACCCAAGCAAAGGAGCAACCCAAATGCTTTCAGACTGCAGCCTGCACTCCTGCTGCAGCTTTTAAACCAACAACACTTGTAGAGCTTCCTGTCCATTGACTTTAAATACACAACACAACCACACTGTTACAATTCTTCAGGGTCAACCATTTCACAGTTTACTTTCAGCATCAAAATTCATCTACATAAGAAAATATTCTACAAATATTTTTTCCGAGACAGTGAATACCTAAAAAACTTCCCATGCCTTTTCCCTCTTGACAGAGGGATATCCAAAATGTCCACCATACCATTCTATCTTCCTCCCATAATCTCAATAAAGTTCATTAATTTTCATAATTTGTAGTATTTTAGTTTAGCTTAGAGAGGTTTGAAAAACTAACATTCACGTTAATATTTGGTTAAAAGACCCTCAAAAATTAATAAAGAAACTGAGAACAGTTATTTACAGGCCTCAAACCCAACTCCAACTACACTTCAGCTTTCCAGAGATAGGTAGCTCTGTTTTCAGGATACTCACTTCCAAACAAGCTGGAAAATCTAAACTATATCCAGTTCTTATTACGTATTCCACTAACTATAAAAACTAGAAAATAATGCACATTTTAGTTTCATTTTGCTACCTTCACATGGTAAACTCTGCATGAGCTGTCCCCAAATGTCAGCTCTGCCTCCATCCATATGAATGGAATCCCCAGTTGAATGGTACATCAGTAAATAATTCAGAGGTATTTTTACTGATAAGCACATCAAAGTTAATATCATTGGCCAACATACTAAAGTCAACATACCTGGTTTACATAAACACAAGAAGCAACTCTACCTGTATTTGAGAGATGTGTTTTTAAGATAATATCTCTTTCTATCACCCTGTGTAAGAAGCTAGAAACTAAAATATCTCCTGAAGTTCTGAAAGACTTCTGCATGTAAAATTACCATGAAAATCTGATACTGCACTCACTGTGAGCAAATGACAATCCAGTGCTGTTTTGATATTCTGGACAAATATCTACTTTTCTTCCCAGCTCTAAAAGCCTAAACCCTGCTTTCCTTAGCTTTGGGGTATGGGTTTTTTGTTGTGACATCTCCAGAGTGAATGCTTCTCATTCCAATAGATACTTCTGATGATATTTCTGCAGGGTGCATATCATTCACTTACCCCTAAGCATTTGTTTTCTGTTGCACACCTTTACCACAGTTAGTACATGGTAAAGCTCACATTCCTCTAACTGTTTTATGGAAGAGGATTTTAATTTGAGTGTGCCTTTCTTATGCATATGTTTCTCTAAAATAAAAGCAACAGCCAGAACCTGAGCAATTCTTTTTCTCACTTGGGTCCCTGAACAACCTCCATAGGATCTCACGGCTCATAGTTCTTGTAACAAGTAAATCTAGAGGAAAGTAAGGGATAGAAATAGGTATTAAAAACCAAACAAACATTCAAAAAAAAACCCCAGACTAACAAAACATGAAGAACTTCATCCCTGTTCTGACCAGCTGGACAGAGAATGGTTCCACTACTGTGCAGGGCCCAAGAAATGATTGTCACAAAATCACCTAAACAAGGTCTTAATTTTGAAATGTTTGTGTCCCCATCCTGTGATTACTTCTGCTGAAAAAATAAGGTAATCTAAATTCTGTTCTTTCACAACTGTACTATCATAGCTGAACACAGCTTCCGCTTGTCCAAAAAAAAGAAACATGGACAATTTTAACCCCTCCAAGTCATGTGGCACCCAGACACGTCTCCCTTAGCCACACCTCCCTGTCTGCTGCTAATTCCTCCTGGAGATGCTGTGCTGTATCTCGAGATAACAGACTGAGACAAGGAACAGGGGCCAGCTGCAGAATGCTCCACCTGCAGCACTGGTGAACATTTCTGGATTTCAGCAGTTACAATCACAGCACTCAGGTACCAGAAGCCCATGGTACAATTACCCTGGGGGAAGATGTTTTTCTGCACCAACCACATACACTGTTCTCCTTACTGCATTCTTCAAGCAAAAACCAGCGTTGTAGGAAAACTGCTTTGTTAATGTCACAGCTCAGACACCAAAAGCACAGCTTATAGAGGAGCACACTGCTCTTCCAGATGTACATGACCTGCCAAGATGCCATTTCCAACAGCTTATTTAAAAGCAGGATGCAGTTGAGAAACTGAATTTCATGACACAGATGCACATATTTATTAATCAATCAGGAAAAAAAAACAAGTAAAAAACCCACCCCCTGTGCTTGTCAATAGTTGGATGCAAATCAAAGAATCACTTTAATCCTTTTTTAAATTGAATTTTAGTCCTCAATCAAAGCTCATGCTGTGCCACAGTTTGAGCAGGCCACTGAGTCATATCATTCAAAGAGAGCAGGACAAAAATATCACTGAATGCTGATCCCTCATTGAAAATGGGCCATTCCCTCATTCTGCTTAGATATTTCACTTCTGTAATTAAATTGTACCTGTGGAAATGTACCACTTCAATTACAAAGCTCTATTACTCAAAATCATTTCCTGAGCACTAAGCCTGCAAGACACCAAATCATCCAGAACAGTTCAGCAAAAACATAACGTCATATATCCACATGACTTTCAACTGATACAGTCAGCAAGCACTGACACTCGGCAGGGAAGGGAAATGTAGGAAATGGACCTTCTGAGAAGCAGGCTCAACATGTCATGCTTATTCTCTAAATGCCAGACAACTGAAGATGTTCACCCTGCAAGATATTGCTGTTAAAACTTGCCTGCTGTGATTCTGAAACTGAAGTCCTTTTATTTCGCTTTTACACACCTCCTTCCCTCAATGGTCAATTACCAGAGAAATTCACACTGAAAGAAGCGAAGCTCAACGTCTGTGTTGCAAACGTGAACTTCAAGTCATTCATTTATGCAATATACCAGCTTAAACATTCAAATGGACTTTACAGCAATGCTGCCTGATCTGACTGAACACATCCGCCCAGTCATTCATGTATTTCAGCTTCTCTCAAACTTCATTTTAGATAAAGGTGTGAAGAACTTTTAAAGATAAAAGCACTAACTTCTGTGGCTTGTATGTGAAGCTGGATCCAGAAGGCAAATACTATTGCAAGCATTCACGTTTGTCACAGGGTTGTCTTACATATCACAAAAAAAAAATCCAGATGCAGTAAAGGACACAATAAAAACCCAGCACCAGCTAGCTGCACAAGTATTGCTAATACGCTGTTTCAGGCTCTGTTCTATGATTAAGGCGACTGAAAAGCCAAATGCATTTGATGCCCCCTTCGCTGCTTCTCTGTTCTAACCCAGAGACAAATCTGACGGGATTCGCTGCCCCCGCTTCGGGAGGAGCAGCTCGAGCAGCTCCTGCGGACCGATGTCCCGGCGGGGCTCCAGCGAGCCGGGCAGCGCGGCTGAGGATGCGCTGTGCCCGCGGCAGCTCCTCCGGGCGGGCAGCGCCGAGCGGGGGCTGCCC
>WBNO01027744.1:57808-127026 GCA_013400575.1 Peucedramus taeniatus | reverse complement strand
GGCCCCGGCCCCGCGGAGGGGCCGCAGGGCGGCGGCGGCGAGGATGCGGCGGAGCGGAGCCATCCTCCCCCGGGCAGGCCTGTCCTGGCTCGGGTCGTGTTCGGCCGCAGCAGGAGGGCCCGCGGTCCTGGCATTCTCCTGCGGCCAGCGGGTGCAGAGGAAGGGCACTGGGCACCGGCGGAGCGGTGGCAGTGCCAGGTCTGGCAGTGCAGAGGGCTTGGGTGCGAGTCCGTGTGATCGCTTAGCGACGGGCAAGACATTCTCTCTGGCTGCAGTCAGAAGGTGGAGAGGTCTTACACGGTGTGCAGAATGAAATCAGTTCTGTCAGTTGCCCCATAGCTTTTGATCTAAGGAAATCCACAAGCTCCGGATGGTGTTTGATCATCTGTTCTCCCCGCTTGGATTCCTACTCTGAAATGCCATTGCTATTCCAGGTGCTATAGTCCTGTCCCAGGAGGTAAACCTGTTGGTCTACCCCAGCTTTTTCATAAGGCCATTCATTTCCAACTGGAGTTGCAGCCTTAACATCTCAGAGAGCCCTCGCCTTTACTCCTGGATTTGAAATCCAGATATTTCAACCATACAGACATACATATATATCCCAAGTCATATATCACAAACAAATTGATATTTGGCTGAAGATTTCACAGAGTAACCTAGAAAATCAGTGTATCTTACATTTCTTCATAAATCTCTGTCCATCACAGTGGCAATATGTGTGACAAGTAACATTTTAAATGTGTCAGTCTGGTTCAATAAATGATTTTACTAAATAACTGGAATTTTTTGAGCAGGTAGACTACTTCACAAATACTTGCTTTTATCTATGTACGCCCATATAAAAGAAGTAAGAAGCAATTTGCAGAGTGACACACATTGTGACTCTCATTTTGGCAAAGCACAGCAAATTGATGGATGTGCTGTGGAATTCTGGCTTTCCTTTTACATGCAAACATATCCAGGGCTAAGGAACTGACACCCTCACAAAATGCAGGTACCAATTTATGCCAAGTCATAGAATCATTTGGGTTGGAAAATCCCTCCAAGACCATCGGGTCCCAGCTGTGCCCAATCCCCACCTTGTCCCCAGCCCAGAGCACTGAGTGCCACATCCAGAAATTCCTTGGGCACCTCCAGGGATGGGCACTCCAAACCTCCCTGGGCAGCCCCTCCAAGGCCTGAGCCCCCTTTCCATGAGGAAATTTCTGCTGGTTCCACCCTGAGCCTGCCCTGGCCCAGCCTGAGGCCGTTCCCTCTCCTCCTGTCCCTGTTCCCTGGAGCAGAGCCCGACCCCCCCGGCTGTCCCCTCCTGCCAGGAGCTGTGCAGAGCCACAAGGGCCCCCCTGAGCCTCCTTTGCTCCAGGCTGAGCCCCTTCCCAGCTCCCTCAGCCCCTCCTGGGGCTCCAGCCCCTTCCCAGCTCCCTCAGCCCCCTCACAGGACACTCCAGGCCCTTCCCCAGCTTTGTGGATATGCTCCAGCATAAAAGCTTTATCTCTTTGGCACCTTGTGCCCACGGTCCTCAGGTACCCAGCCTAGAGAGGACACCGGGATGTTCACGGGCTGGCCTGGCTTGCGGGACCCTTTGTTGTCTGATCAGCGTCGGAGCAGCAGCAGCTGTGAGGGGCCAGCGTGGCCTCAGTGTCTGCAAGGGGAGTGGGACAGGAGCTGGGCGGTGTCCCTCGGCAGCGGGGACAGCGGGCAGTGTCACACAGCACTGGGGACAGCCGGGCAGTGTCACACAGCACCGGGGACAGCGGGCAGTGTCACACAGCACCGGGGACAGCCGGGCAGCGTCCCTCGGCAGCGGGGACAGCGGGCAGTGCCACACAGCACCGGGGACAGCCGGGCAGCGTCCCTCGGCAGCGGGGACAGCGGGCAGTGTCACACAGCACCGGGGACAGCCGGGCAGCGTCCTTTGGCAGCAGGGACAGCCGGGCAGAGGGATTCGGCTGGGACAGACCTGCCAGGGGGCAGGTGAGCAGAGATGAGAGTGGGGACAAGTGCGACATCAGAGACCGGACTGGGACTCAACGCCAGGCCGGGGACCAGCGGGTCAGCGAGCCACGTCAGGCCCGTGGTACCTCAGGTATGTGAGGGCTGTGGGGGTCCCTCATATGTGTGAGGATTGCGCGGGTTGGGGGAGGTCCCTCAGGTATTTGAGGGTTGAGGGGTTACACAGCTGTGCGCGAGCCCGGGTCCCTCAGGTGTGCACGGCCCCGGCCCCTCAGGTGTGCCCGGCCCGGTCCCTCAGGTGTGCGCGGCCCCGGCCCCTCAGGTGTGCGCGGCCCGGGTCTCTCAGGTGTGCGCGGCCCCGGCCCCTCAGGTGTCCCTGGGCCCCGGTCCCTCAGGTGTCCCTGGGCCCCGGTCCCTCAGGTGTCCCTGGGCCCCGGTCCCTCAGGTGTCCCTGGGCCCTGGCCCCTCAGGTGTCCCTGGGCCCCGGTCCCTCAGGTGTCCCTGGGCCCCGGTCCCTCAGGTGTCCCTGGGCCCTGGCCCCTCAGGTGTCCCTGGGCCCCGGTCCCTCAGGTGTCCCTGGGCCCCGGTCCCTCAGGTGTCCCTGGGCCCTGGCCCCTCAGGTGTCCCTGGGCCCCGGTCCCTCAGGTGTCCCTGGGCCCCGGTCCCTCAGGTGTCCCTGGGCCCTGGCCCCTCAGGTGTCCCTGGGCCCCGGTCCCTCAGGTGTCCCTGGGCCCCGGTCCCTCAGGTGTCCCTGGGCCCTGGCCCCTCAGGTGTCCCTGGGCCCCGGTCCCTCAGGTGTCCCTGGGCCCCGGTCCCTCAGGTGTCCCTGGGCCCTGGCCCCTCAGGTGTCCCTGGGCCCCGGTCCCTCAGGTGTCCCTGGGCCCCGGTCCCTCAGGTGTCCCTGGGCCCTGGCCCCTCAGGTGTCCCTGGGCCCCGGTCCCTCAGGTGTCCCTGGGCCCCGGTCCCTCAGGTGTCCCTGGGCCCTGGCCCCTCAGGTGTCCCTGGGCCCCGGTCCCTCAGGTGTCCCTGGGCCCCGGTCCCTCAGGTGTCCCTGGGCCCTGGCCCCTCAGGTGTCCCTGGGCCCCGGTCCCTCAGGTGTCCCTGGGCCCCGGTCCCTCAGGTGTGCCCGGCCCGGTCCCTCAGGTGTGCGCGGCCCGGCCCCTCAGGTGTCCCTGGGCCCCGGCCCCTCTCCCCACACGCAGCCGGGCTGCTGTCCCCGAGGAGCTCTGCCCAGAAGGGCGCTGCAGCCGCGGCGGTGCCGCAGCGATGGCAGGAGCCGCTTGGTGTCACTGCTCCATCGTGCGAGCTGCGGGAGCGCTGGAATCAAACCCTGCTCGCTGTCCGGGCCTCCTTCCGCGGCAGCGCAGGTGCGGCAGGGCAGAGCTCCGTTTTTACACTGTTTCTTTCCATTCCTCATTGTGTAGATGTACTTTTCCACTGGCCGAATATTTCAGTCTAAAATGCTTCTGCGGGGGAGATTTGCCCTGGCGTAGTTCGGCTTTTGTAAGGTTTCTTTGGTGGCTTGTGAACGATTTCCTTCTTAGTAGGAATCAGTACAAATATAAAAAAAAGGAAATCTTACAATACAATTTATTGATGGTTGGTATAGAATAGGAAAGGTAATAGGAATGTCTGGGTTGGAATTGTTACAGGAAGGTCTGTTTTCATGACATTTCCAGTCCTGGCTTGCAATGGAAAAGCAGTAAATTAATCTCTGGATTTAAAACTTTGGCTGAAGCCAGAGGGGATTTACCCCAGTGCTGAATTGGACTCAACTGGCTCCACGCTTTTGGATTCCTGTCCCAGTAGAGTTGAAGGTCTGAAATATATTCCAGCCAAGAATATGGGCTGAAAATGGCCACTTGGATGAGATATCTGTGCCCTACAAACATGTTCACCCTTTAATACATACTTAATCCTCAAATTGTGCCTCCACATGAATGCAGAGCAGCAAAAAATTTCCTAATACCCTTTATGAAATTTATGATCTACCTTACAAAATACTAAAAGTTGCAAAATCTGCAAAGCATTGCAGGAAAAAAAAACCCACAGAAGAGATTAAAAGTTAGATCCATATAATAATGGAGGATTAGGTAAATGAAAATGTTCTGTAGTCTCAGGACACAACCCTTCTTGCACTTTGCACAGAGGAAGGCGGTCCCTTCCCAAAATAATTCCAACCTGTGCAGCTTAAGGCACACTGTTTTTTCATCCCATTATAGTCTGATTCAGAAGTTTTAGTTTTCAAATTGTCCACTAGAGCCTGGCCCTTGAAATGGCAACAAAAATCCAGGGGAAAGCTCTGCTTACTGCCTTTGTTAAAGGAAAATAACGTGTGTGTGTGTGCCTGAGCAGCTTCTGCTGGTTTGGAACTTTTAGAGCCTCCATGGGTTTGCAGGGTGGTTCATACCCTGCTGTGGCAGGAGCAGGTAGAGGCAGAAATCTTTAATCAGGGTTGTTAATGACTATCTCACCGTTGGATGGCACTCCAGTCCTTACTGCTCGTGGTGATCACAGTTTGGATTCTACTCATAAACAGGATTTTTAAGTCAAGTAGTAACGACTAGGAAGACTCTTTTTTTGTGGCTAATGTGATAATAGAGTAAAATTACACTTGCAGAGCTGGCTTTAGTTACACAGCATCAGGCTTTAGGAGGTCTGTGTTGAAATCTTGCCAGATTGTTTAGTTTTTCAAATAAAGATTTCCAAATGCAGTTGGTTCTGTCACAAGGGACTCAGGTGTGATGGAGTCTCTAGTGTCAGGAGAGATGTGTGTGTGTTCATGGCTGTAAGGTAATTTATCCCCAGGCTTTCAGTCACTGTTTTATGCTTTATGCAGTGTTCTGGATGAATAAGAGAATGTTTTCAGCAACCCTTTCCTTAAGTGATCCTTTTTCCTTGCAGCAGATACAGCATCCCTGAGTCTGGGATCACCTTCACCTTCCCGGGGCTGCAGAACGGTGAGTGCTCCAGTCTGCACATCTCTAGCATGGCAAGCAGAAATATTTTTCCCCTCACACTGAAGATACAAATGTTCAAGGGAATGTCTGCATTTCATTCAAAGTTGTGGCTGCTGGTTTTACAAATGCAAGGGAGCATTAGCTCAAATGTGGTCACTGACACAGCACTGGTTTCCCACTGAGACAGGGGTGTCCTTGGTGTCACTGCGAGCGCAGCGTGGCAGGCAGGGCAAGAGAGCCAGCTGCAGATTTACCTGGGATTCCTGCAGGGGTTTGCAGTCTGCTCCTTGCTGCCAGCAGCCTTAGCTCGGAGCAAAGTGAGTTCTATTTCTGATTTGCTGACTGCACTTGAGGCTGGGTATCCAAGGCAAAGTGTGTGGCAGCAATACCGACTGAGCCTCACCTCGCCTCCTTTGCCACTTGCTGCTGGTTTCTGTGGTATCCCAGCCCTGCACGTCTGCCAGCCCCAGTGTTTATGCAGCTGCACTTGGGAATGGAGGTGGGAATGCAGCTACTGTAAAAAATACCAAAATCCCCCCAAAAACACCACCACCACCACCAAAAAAACCACACCCCACAAAAAAAGAAGTTTTCTTCTGGATTAGTTTTAAGCAAGATTAGATCTCTAGTGCAGTAAACCACATGGCACATAAACAGTATTTCTAGAACTACATAACACATTGATGCTGGGGCAGGAGGAGAACAGAAGATTAATATCAGTACCATAAACCAGTATTACCACTCAAGACTCCATCCTGAGACACCCCAGCTAATTCTACAATTTCAGTGATCCACAGTAAACTTTCTCCTAAAATGTTGTTATTTGTTGTAATAGTAGTAGTAGTAGTAGTAGTAATAATAATAATAATTATTATTATTAATATTATTATTATTATTATTATATTTGTTAAAAAATCCATGACAGCCATAAGTAAGACTGTAGTTACAACAAATATCTTGCGTGGAAAGAACAGCCTGAATTCCTTTTTGTCTAAGAGGAGAACAAAAGCCTTCTCATTTCAGGTAAGCCTTTAAGTGGAAAAAATAGTGATAGGGAAATAAAATCTTATCCATGTTAATCAGTATTTCCTTGAAACAAATGTGACTATTTTTGTATTGTCCTCTAAAGAGCAGTTCTTTCTGGAGGCACATCTTAGTACTTTTACAGTGTGAGAGTTTTATCACTCTTTATTTATTTCCCATAAAGGAAGAGAAGCTCAGATCAATTCCCTTTTGCTGAGTCCGAGGGGCTCAATAAAACTGCTTGGGAAACTACCACCACATTTGGGATGGCAGCAGGGAGATTTACACATTGTATTTCCCCAACACTGTATATAAACAAGTATCTTTCAGCTGAAACATTTTTTTTTTTTCCAAGTGAGATACAGTAAAAAAAGTCTGGCCCAGTTTGGAAAGTAAATGAGACAGAAAAATCCTTCTGCAGGGCAAAGAAACCTCAGTGCATGGCTGGCCTTGGTAACCACCTGCCAGGAGAAGAGGGACCTATGAAACTTTCTTCTGATGGGTTATCTGAATCTTATCTGCTCAAACACTTCAGAGTTCAGGAAAAGCAGCCAAAGTCAATTTCTGCTTAGAGGGTTTAAAACAAAAAATAAACAGAAGGGAGAAGTTGTGTGTGTGCAGGAGGAGGCATGGGGTGGTGGGACTGGGGAGGGAATGGTTTAACCCACATTGGCTCTTCTGAAATCCTCTTGGATCTATCTGTTGTTTTCTCAAATGAAAACGAAATTGCACAATCGATAATTGTGGTGGTGGAGAGCTGCTGGTGCTCTCTCTGACCTGCCAGGTAGGTGAAACAATTGTCAGTATAAATTAGAGAACAACTGTGTCATTATTCAGTGACAGTTATCTGGTTCTGCCAGGCCTGGAAAATGCCTTCTGAAATGTGTGAAACAGAAACAGAGTTTTCAGGTCTTTGTTAATATTTTAAAGTACTAAAAAAACCCCAAACCAAAGCCCTTCTCAGTGTGCACTGTCTGATGATTGAGATGAGTTATCCACTCTGTGCCTCCACCCTCCCACCTGAATCAGGTGTTCTCAGCCCAGACATCAAGCTACCTTAACGCTGAATGGAAATGGAAATGTTTGTATTTCACCTGTAATTTCTCTTTCAGCCTATTAACACCTTATCTATTGAATGTAAGGGCTTGTGTTCTTTGCTAACCTGTCACCACTGGCTTTCAGAGCTGCTCTGCTCCAAAGGAAGCTCCAAGAATGATTGTGCCAGTTTAGTGTCTTTAAAAATCAGTTACTTTCTCTGTCTGTGGCATCAGGCACACCACATATGAATCCTCTCTGAGTGCTTGTGATAAAGAATTGAATCACAAGCTTTTCTTTATAAAGAAAACCCTTCCAACAGGAATGAATCTCTTTTGTAGCTGTTAAAATAGGAGAAAATTTAACCAAACCAATTTATTCTGGTTCCTTTGAAAAATATTGTCTGTGAAAACATGGAACACTTACAAAATATCAACATTTCCCTCCTATCTGCATGTAGATCAATATGAATGGGTCACAGTGACCTCTCAGGGAGCAGGTGTCCGTGGCAACCAAAACTAATATGTATTTTAAGGACTAAGGTCCTTAAGAAAACAGAAACCACCTTTATCCACAGAGGATCTGTTCCCAACAGGATACTTTCTATACTCTTTTACAGTTGTTTTCAGGGAAATGTTAGCTTTTTAGTTGTTGTTTTTTTTTCCCACAAGAAACTTTTAAGATGGAACAAGGGACTTCATTTCTGCTACAGCAAAGCATTTTCGATGCTTTCAATTAGAACATCTTGTTTTATGAAGTGAAAAATCTCTGCTGCCAGAGCATAGTTTGAAGTGCAGGAAAAGGCGGTGTCTTCACAGGAAATTGCAATTTTTCAGTGAAGAAGCGTCTCTGAAATTCATTCCACCATGTAACGCTTCAGTGAATCACAATAGTGTGGCGTTCAAGGTTTAGTTTCCTTATCTGAAATAGAAATATGTAGCTGAGCTTGGAAGAGCAGGGATTGAGCACTGGCTGGGAATATTTTAGCAAAGCATCCTTTGTCTAAAAATGCTGTTTCTGGAAGAGAAAACACTTGTGGATGTGTACTTTTTACAAAAGACATCTGAGCCTCAGATGGAATTTGTAGCCAAAGGAAGAGAATGTGAGGAACCCTCCCATCCCGGAAGATGGAGAGGTCCAGTGGTCAGTGCTGGCAGTCCCAGCTTTGCCTTGTGCCTCCTGTGCCTCAGAGAAGTGTCTTAAAGAATTGGCTCTTGGAGATGTGTCTGCCTGTTACAAGCGTTATGTGCTCGTGTTCTCCTCTTGGAAAAGACTTGGAAGATCTTTAGTTTATTCTAGTTTGGAACACAGCCAGATTCTGATACTTCAGGATATTTCTCAGATATTTATTCCTGACCAGCCTCAGGCAGTGGTTACATCCAGGGGCTTTCAGACTTCATGCAGTCTCACTGTGCATCTTGGTTCCTCTCCTCTTTGGGAGGTGTTTGTGCCCTGCTTGTCCCGCATGTGTTGCCCAGATGAGCAGAGCCATGGGATGCCTGATCCACCTCGTGGCCTGGAGTTCTGGCACTGTGTCCCTGCTTGGAATAGGTGGGGCTATGCACACCCAAAACCAAAATTGTGTGTTGGGACAATAAGACAGTTGGGGCTTGTTTATGTTTAGGTTTGCACATTCTGCACATAAGCCATTGATCCCAAGTAAATAATGAACAAGAGGAAATCCATTAAATAAGTTATTCAAAATATCATAGAACTTGTCAAATTAATGATTTCACAAGAGGCATCCAACCAATTGTTTTTGCAATGCAGCAGTTTTTTAGGGATTAGAGAAGATCCAAACTGTTGGCAGGCAAAATCCAGCTGAGGTGAGATCAAAATTTTGCATTAGAGCTTAAAAGTATGGAAAATGTTGAATTGAATAATTGTCAAAATTATTTTGTATGATTTTCTCTTTTGCTCTTGTGAAGCAGCTTTTATCAATGCAAAGCCAGGCATGGGAGAAGGATGGATGGATGAGCCTGAGGGCTGCTGATGTTGACCAAAGAATGGTAAATGCTCAGTAATGAAGCTTTGGTCAAAGAGCAGTGGCTCAGTGAGATGTGAGGCTAGCAGAGCATCCATTACAGATTAAGAGATATATCTGTGGCTACTTTGAAAATATTCTTTATTGCTCAAACTAAGAGCAGTCAATAAGAACTAACAAAGGGGATGGAAAAAAATAATGTTACAATTATGGTTTAAATGTTTTGAGATTAGAAAATGAAAATAACTTCTAATTTAGTAATTATGAAATAATGTCAAATTGATAGGTAATATTTTCTCCATGTTGGGGTTTTAACTCAAACTAACATTTCTGAAGCCAGGATAATTTTTCAATGATAATGTGACTTGACAAAAATTCCCTTTCCTTGATCCATGAGTAGATGTGGGTAGGTGTAGCTTGCAGTTCACTATAGGCACTGTCCCATGGTATTGCAGCAGTGCTCAGTTTTATCAGCTGTCATTATTACCTATGCCTATATTGCTCCTGCTGATTAGCAGGTACTTGGATAATGAGATAAGCAAGGAGTGAGAGATTTATTAGACACTGGCAGCCCAGTTAAAACTCTCCATGGAACAGATATGTGGGCTTGGGCAGGGCATTTTTTTGTGAAGAGTGGGGATGCTATTGTCCAGATTTGTCTCATTTCAGCTTAAGTAGTTCCAGATTTCAATGAAACATAATGTTTGTGAACTTTTTTCACTTCATATGTCCCTGATGATTGGGTATATTCAGCTGAAAAGGGATTTGGACACTCCACTTACTGATGCTGTGAGTCTGATGACCTGGGCCAAAGGAATTGCTGAAATTGGCTTCTGGAATTTACATGAGACATTAATGAGTCCAGTTTAGCTTCACACTGTGGAAGGGAGTGCAGAGCTCATTTCCCGAGATGTCCTTCCTGCCTGAAGTGAGCAGGAACAGAATCCTTGAAGAGGCACTGAAATTCAGAGAGCTGTCTGGTGGCATTTGCTGAGCAGCCTCAAATTCCAGAGCAGTTGAAATGCAGCATTTTCTGTGGAGAGCCCAAGAACTCCAACAATCAGGAAGGTGATGGACATCTTCAGAAGATTTTATTGAGAATTACATTTTTAATTATTGACATATGTATTTGTTTCCAAAATTAATTCCATGATAGACTGTCCTAAGATTCATAGACAGTTCAGGAAATTTCTCCTATAAACTTCTCTAAGTTAATGGCTGCAATGTTTCAGCTGTGGGTATCAGTGATGGAACTCTGGTGGTTGTCAATCAGGCATTCTAAATTCATATCAGTGATACCCATTGCAGTTGTTGCTATTCAAATATTTCCTAGTCCTTTTTATATTTATTATTTTTTTATTTCTGTGCTTAGTAGTTAGTTTGGAAGCTTGTTGGTCTTTGTTTTTTTACCCAGCACCTCAATTATGGTTATGAAGAGACAAGATTGTTCTTCTGTCCTTAAACCACCTTCTGAGTTTTGTGTACTAAAACTGCAAAGTCTCTACTTAAAGACCTGTTTAATATTTAACTCAAATAAACAGAACAGAGATTTTTTTAAAAATGCAAATCTATTGCAGACCAAAAAATAAATATTTGGATTATTGTCTTTCTAATAATTGGAAGTAAAAAAGCAAGAAAGAACGGACCTTTCAGAGCACTTCAGCAAGTGCTGCAAAGAGTAGAATGGAAAGTATTAAGTATTTTAGGACATCTTTTTGCTGTGTGCTGAGTATTTTAGGACACCTTTTTGCTGTGTGCTGTCTGTGTTAATAAGATTGGTGCTTTGGAGTAGTAACCTAAGAAGGTGCTGTGCCGAAAAGCAAAAGCAAAATATTGGACCTGACATAGTCCACTGAATTTTCTGCTGATTTGCCCTCAGCCTCGTTCTCTAAACTCCCTCTTCCCAGCCACTGTGATAAGTTTCTACTTGTTGCTGTTTTTTTCCATAGTAGAACTCTTGTCCCAGTGCCAGCACATTATGTTCCTGGTTAGAGCCGTGACGTCAAATGGCATCTGGCTCCAGGCCAGGGAATGCTGCTGGGAAGGAGTGAATGAATAAATGGATTTTTGAGCTCACATTGTAGCTGCCTCTTTCGGAGCCAGGAATCCTCGTGTAATGCTCAGTCAGCTGGGTAATGTACATTTATCAGTGTTCCTTAACAGAACTGCAAGGAACTTCAGTGGGGATTCACAGTGTGGACAGCAATTCGGGAAAACTGTTGTGATAAACTTCAGGTTCAGAACTGGGAATAATCAGGAGAAGCATGAAGGAAGAAAGATGTGATTCAGTGCAAGGTGGCTGCTAAATTCTAAAAATAGTAAGTGGAAGAAGCCTGAGCCTGGAATAGTTACTGTCTAGTGCTCAGAAACTGAAACAGACCACACATTCCAAATTGTAAACGTTCCTGTGAGCTAACTTAGTAACAATGCATTTATTTTTAAAATAATGTCCTTATCTCTGCATGACAATACACCTGAACATTTGCAAAACTGAGGGATCAAAATTATCAAAATTCAAATCAGGATTCACCATCATTGTCTGTATGAAGTTTTAGTTATTGCAACCAGGTTCCATGTCTGCTCTAATGCCCAGCCTTGCATGGAAAAAGTAATCTTCCTATGACAATACTGTACCTGCTTGCCTTCAGTTTCATCATCTGGAGCTCTTCAACAGCTGTTTGCACAGAAAGAGTAAATGGAACATTTAGAGCATCCTCAGAAGTTAGCTACTGCTTAGGTTTGGCAGGAGAACAGAGCACAGTCTTGAATTTATAAGGGATAAGGGAATTCACATATGGAAGCTACACGGATGGATGATGTGGCATAACATGCCAGCTGGGCCCTTCTGATGTGCAAAACCAGGAACTGATGAATTTAGGGCTGTCTAGTAGTACTCACAGCTCTTCATGTAACACAGTAAAGAACAGCACTGAACACATCTGTGCACTCAGAGTATTATAATAAATGTTTTATTGTTTCATCATTTAAAGACACTGTAATCAAGACTGAAAAAGAATTCACACTTCTAAATTAATTTTGCTAATTGCTGCTACTCTTCCATGAGTATAAAGGTGCACTTCTAAATCTTCCACTCAGTAGGAAGCAGGATAACAATTATAACTATTTTGGTATCCAAGAGATGCACAATACCCCGTTGTAGAAAAGTACCTGTATTCTTGGATGTATTTACATGTTTCTTTGAAAGGATTCATACATCTCAGAGAAAGCATGACTTCCTGAGTATTGTCAAGTGAAAATTCGTTTTTCGTGCCAGATAAATCCAAAGATACATAAAACTCATTGTTCCACTAAGTGACTAAATTCTCTAATTAAGGCATAATGCACATTTACATGTGTGCTTGCCTCCCTCACTTGGGCCATGCTCTTGAAATTGGCAATATTTGTAAGAGAGTTAAGGACACATAAGGATCTGCAGCAGTGAGCTGGAAAAGCCTGGGTTTAAACAGGAGCCTCTAAAACCATGGTCATGCTCTACAGTATCCATCTGATTAGTCAGGACAGTGGAGACAAAAGCTCTTTTGTGATCCTTTTTTTCTAATTCGGATGACAAAAGGATAATAATGAAGGGAACAATAGTCCCTCAAGCAAGGAGTGATGCCATTTGCTTCTGCACCTTATTTTGCACATAAAGTAGGACTGCCATGAGTGCTTTTAGTTTCTTGGCCCAGCATAATTCTCAAGAGCCCTTGCAGAGGTGAAGGATCTCTTCACATGCAGTGTGGTGCAGTATGAGACAATTCTCTTCAGACAGGAGCAGTGGCTTCCACACTCATCTGAAGCAACCAGCAGCAAACAAAGCAGAATTGTGCAGTAGATCTTCTCAGAGGCCACTGTCAGTGAAAACGTGTCAGTTTGTGTGATCTGTGACAAACCTGGCTGGGATGTCTGTGGATGCAGCCTGCCCCTAACAGCACCTGGGGTGTCAGCTGGTGAGCAGCCAGTCTTGGGTCTCATGGAGCCAGAAGAAATTGGGATCCCCTGGAGGGCTTGCAGTCACTTCTGGCTGTCATTTTCTGAGTTTTGGCATTGTAGCTCAGAGGATGGTTTTTCACAGAGGAGTGTGGGTGGACAGGGAGGCAGTGAACTTTTTGGTGATGTGGGGAACTGTCACAGCTGTGGAAGAGCCAAGGAGAGCGTTCCCCTGGCTGGGGCTCACTGGGACAGGTACCTGGCAGTGAGGTGGCCCTTGCTGGTGGCCCCAACAGAAGGGAAAGCCAACCTGAGCAGCTGAGGAGCCAAAGCTCTCCGGTGTCACTGTGCCAGCGCCGGTGCCTCGTGCGCAGCGTGTGGGGAATGGAGCCCAGCAGAGCTCCTGCCAGAGGAACCAGCTCTCGCCAGCCCAGAGCTGGGCACTGCTTTGCTTCTCCCATATGGGCTCCTCCAAGCACTTCTATGCCACTCTTCACACCTCTCACCTCTGCAGAGGCCCTGGTGCAGACCCAGCCTCCAGCTTTAATGCTCCAGGGCTCCTCTCCTTAGAGGTCCAACAGCTCCTTTTTTCCCCCAGAAGCAAAGGGAGCAGTAGAGGGTGTGGGAATTTTGTAATGGGTGGACCTCAAAACTTCATCTTTTATTTGGGTTAGGTGCCCCAGATTTCCATGCTGCTGGCCCAACCATTTCAATCTGTTTTGGTCAGCTGATAATAGGGCTGGACTACATGGTGGCACTTCTGAATCCAGACAGTGTCACAACACATGACTACAAAGAGCTAAATAATGACAATTAACTGGACTTCCTTGAACCTTCCCAGAAATATTCTGATTTATTCATAGCAAAGGTTCAGAGCTGCTCATGTTTTAATTGAACCACTTCACTCAACCCTAAATGAAAACAGTTGCAAACAGTGTCCAACGTACATAGCCCCAGGCACTGTAAAACAATCAGATGAAAAGACTTTTCTTTGTCTTATTTATTTACTTGAAGCTAAAGAAAATGCCAAAATTCTGCCCTTGAATAAATCACCACTTTTTACATGCTTTACCCCAGGCATAAGTTCCAGTTTTTTCCTAACTTATGAGTTGTTTTTGTTTGTATTTGTGTTTGTATATTTTTTATATCAGAGTTGTTTACTTTTCCTGCTTCTTAAAATTGTCTCTTCTCTTTAGAAGTAGGGGAGAAGGAAAGAAATTGAGGTGAAACCACAACATGTTTTCATTTTCATGTAACAAACAAATCTTTTCTCACAAGCTTCTTGAGGCACTAAATACCAAATATGGCTTGAGACAATAAATTATAATATTCTTCAGAGAATGCAAAGCTGGGAAAAAAGAAATTCAAGTGTTTGCAACATGTTTTAAGAGAGATAGCTGACTGAGATTTCATTAACTCTGCATTGTCTCATTATTTGTATTTGTAAAAGATACTCATGGTATTATTTATTCTTTTGCTGCTGTCAGTGGGACAGTCCTTACAAGTGTATGTACCATGATTTCTGTTTTTTAAATGCCTCTCACAATTCAACAAAATCCCCATGAAGCTGAGGCTGCCATGTTCAGAATGAGTGTCTGTGTCAGTCTGCACTGATGGCTGCTTGGTGAATGCTCGGTGGTTTGGAAATTGAATCCTGAGTAGTGCAACAGGTCAGGTAACCAGCACTAGAGAAGGCTCCTGCAGGGGCAGATTTAAAACTTCCCTTGCCACTCATTTCAGAAAGGGCTGAGTTACCTATAACAGCATGGTCCAGGAGCATCCCTTTCTTGTGTCACTGCAGTGTAAAGAGGAACAATCAGTTTGTACCATCCCAAGGGAAGGTTCTGCAGAAACAAAATGATCTCAGGGGGCCTCAGTGTAAGGAGAGAGTTTGGGTTGTTCTGATTGGTAAATTACTCTATATGTGCCTTGTGTCAGAAGCTTTAGACACCTACACATCAGGATTAGATATAATTTCCTAGAGTCTCTCTGGGGCATGGAATTCTCCTGCAGAACAGCCAAAGGAGCTTGATCCATGTCGTTCAGGGACCCAGTCAGAGCCCAGGGAGACCCAGCAGAAGCAATTTGGTTTCTCCACCCTGGGCTCTGTCACTGTGTCCTGGCTTCACCTCCTCTCACCCCAAGTAGAATTCTTTCCTTCCTTGATCATTCAGTGTAACATTCATTTCTTATCACCACATGAACCTCACATACCTGTGTGCTCAAACAAACTGCAAAAATTAGCTGGGCAGGTCCTGCAAAAGACCCAAGCATTTAACGTGTCCTGCTTTAACAACCTCTACTGAAAAATGTAAATGTCATCGATAATGAGATGATGGATGAGATAGGGAACAATTCCAGTCTTATACCTCCTCCTGCTGCTGTAGAACTCAGAGGTAAACTCTGCATATTGAGGTTTGTCCTGAGAAAAATGAACACTGAAATGTAAATACTTGTTTATTGGGTGCGCTTGCTTTATCAAGGGCTGCACTGATTATTTTAATTATGAATGGAAAAGAAAGTCCTCTGGCTTTGGAACTCTGAAGTGGTTAAATTTGTGAACTAATTTTATACATGATACCTTTATAGATTAGACCACATGCCTGAAATGTGTTACAACCTCCCAACCCCTTCTGATGGCAGATGCTGCTTCAGAATGAAAAGCTGAACTCTGTGTTAAGCCAGATCAGCACCAAAGGTATCCAAGCAGAGCATTCCTGTGATCTTGATGACTCCACGGTTCTCTGGAATATGTTCTTGGAGAAGCTGAGGAGAGGAGTGAGTGTCAGGATTACTGCCAGACCGGTCGCTCCTCTCAGGTGCTGATTAATGGGACGCGGAGTTTTTGAGGAAATGCACAAACTCATTCATCCTTATCAGCAAATGTGTCCCGAATAAGCACTGTCAGCTGTCAGCGCTGCACATGCTGTACCCTGCGAGCTCAGTCACCGCGGGATGATTGTTTGCTTTGCCTTTCTATCTCAGCAGCTCTGAGGTGTGTCCCGTGGGGGAAGATAGCGGAGGGTGCGGGCTGGGAGGGAGGGAATGTTTAAGAATTAGGATGATAATGAGCAGAGTGCCGCGTTGGGAAGATTTGACTGAGCCCCAAGTGATTTTAAAAAACATGGCAAGGGTTTGCAGTGCAGAGCAGAGCAGCTGGCTGCTTTGAGGTTTGCTGCAAAATGAGCTCACAGTGTTCAAATACCAACATATATCATTATGGTAATTGTGGAATATTGTAGTAATAGGGACTTTTGCCTATGCAAAGTGCAAGTAATGGGACTTACAACATAGCTAGCCTTGAGAGAGAGAAAAATGCAGCTGCCTCTCAGAACAGATGGGAGATGTCAGTAGTTTAGCACACGGGTTTAGACTCTCCAGGTTTTACTGAAATCAGGCTGCACACCCACTGCCCGCCTGGTTTGGGGCTGGCATATTGACACATGAATACTTCCTTCTATTGACACATGAACATTTGGGGTTTTCTTCAAGATGCCGGTGTAGTGTTTATCTAAGAGACTAACAGAGATGCTGCTTGGAGGGGGCCTTTATTGGAAACTTGTTCCAACTTTTGCTTGAAGCAGGGCGAGCTGGGTCACTGCACTGTGCAAGCCAGAGTTAGGAGTCGCTGTACCGCCGAAAATCGGAGCTGTTTGACAGTGCTGGGTGGGAGCAGAGCTTTAATTTGCATGAATACAAACCCATTCTGACTGATAAAATTTCCCAGGGGTAAAGCACCATTTCTATGTTGCTTTTTGCCACGGTGGAAGTATAAGCAATGCTTCTGTCACTTGACACTGAGCTGTCAGTTGACACAAAGATTTCTACTCTAAACCATATAAATTGAGAACCCCTTAGTTTACAAGCAGTTACAAATTGTGAGGAATTGTTTTCCAGTCCCTTCTACTGCGTTTCTACATGTATTGCTTCAGCTGCTATTTTGAAGCCACCCTCATTTACACCACTATAAATGAGAAGAGAAATGGGCTGCTTTGATTGCTTGAAAAGTTTACCATGAAATGTTGAGATTGTCTACAGGGGTGTTCAGTGTCTGCAGACAGAGGTGGTGCTACAATAAAAATAAAATAAAATTTTAAAATAGTGCTAAAAATCTGCATTTATGCAAAATGAAAGTCTAGCTCTAGACTAAATTCAAGAAAACTGCCTTGACTCTCTACCCATGGTGTGGAATACATCAGGTGTCCCAGCGTGGTGGGAAGCAGGCCATGATCCAGCTGAGCACACCCCAAATGGTGGCACTTCCATTTCCACTATATGTTGTGGATATTTGCATTGAAGAGATCACTTTTGCTGGTATGGATGAAACAGCAGTGAAAACACTACTGTAGGATCCTGGGATGGAAGGTTTTGCCAATTCATAAATGCATGCAATGGAAACAATGCTTCTGAATAAAATCAAAATGCTAAATGAACTCTTCAGTCATCTCAGTGTTTCCATTTGGAATGCTGAATAAAGAGTCCTATTTCTAATCCAAGGCAGTTTTTATTAGCTCTCAGTGCATTTAGCACAAGCACAGACCAGTTCTGGAATCAGCCAGGGCACAACTTGAATAAGAGGGAAGTTATTTTCTGCACAAACACTAGATTTATTAAGGTCTATTTTTTTCTCTTATGAAAGACTAGTTGCAACTAGTTTGAGGAAGCCATGAGAACAGTTTATACATCTCGGGATCTTTGAGAAACGAGCTGACCCAGAGCTGGTTTATCTTCCACAGAATTCCAGGGAATCCTGGCGCAGCAGTTCCCTGCTCTGGAACATCCTCCTGCAGAACTGATCGAAAATTAGGATCATACCATGTGCAAAGTCCAGCTTGATAATTCAGGCTAGAGGTGGACAAGTTCCCAGCTGTCTAAAATGAAGCTGGCTTTTGCTTTATTGTCCATCTCACCCTTCCAAGGGCACTCCTGACGCTGGCAGGATGAGCGCTGGGTGCTCTGCACCAACGCTTTTGTTAATTACCCTGTTAATTGACTTGCTGCTGTCACACCACGTGATTCACAATACAGACACAGTGGGAGACAGAGAAGAGGGTGATGCATCCAGCTCCACTCATCTTCATGCTCCTCAATAAAAAATCATTTTTCTGTTGATCCCTCTGAGGGGGCCTGTTTAGTGTTTCACACAGTACAGGAAAACTGCAGCAGAAGGTCTCACTGCAGAGCCAACATCCACTGTGACCTTGTGCTTACAGCACAGCTTTGGGAGGGTAAACTTTGCTTTCTCCAGGAGCTGCAGCAGCTTCCTGTACTTGGCTATCTTCACTGGTTTTATGTTTCTTAAAGGCACATTGAATTCTACACAATATTCTGCTGTTCTGTGAGGAAAAAAAAAAAACCAAACTAAAAAATTATTTAGATATTTAATTATTTAGATTTTTCCCCCTGACTTTTTATTAGCTGAAGCAAAACAATGAAATATATGTGGATATTTTCCTGACACCTGTGAATTAACTGGGTTTGGTCATTAAATGGCTTTCAGTTGGTTGGCTTATGCTCATTCAGTAAGGGTTCCTGAGAAGATTTTCTATGGAAATGTATTAGTCTGAGTGCATTTGGAAATTGAATTTGAAGTTTATTCTCTGAGGACTGAGAGAGTTTGTGTTTAGCTTTGTAGAGTAATCCCCCTGACTGCCTCTTTTTCTGGTATATCAGATCTACTTAACTCTGGCCAGCTGCTGGATTTTGGAACAAGAATTCATTTTTATTGAGTTTTAAATACCTGACCAGTTTAGAAATCTTTGAATGTGTAGGCACATCTTCATGCCTCTGTATGTGGTCACCAGTGGGGCTGACATAAAGGGAAAGGCAGGAGAAATTACTGTGCTGTAAATCTACCATCAGCTAAAGTTGAGTCTTTTTGAGCCATTCAGCTGAACTGGTGCCAGAGTGAATTGTTGTGTTGCTGGAACTAAGTAAATGCATATTGCAGAGTAAATGAGAATGTGTAAGGAATGCTGCCTGTTTGTAAGTGCATTAATCTAACACAACTGTAGGCTGAAATCAATGTCATGATTGAATGCAAAGAAAAACAAAATTGTGCCTGTTGAAAACATCTGGGTCCAAATCTTGATGCCAGTAAATTCTTCTCCCCCTGGTAAAAAAAAAAAAAAAAGTAAAATCACATTCTTTTTGGGTTATGTGATTCCTACACAGAATCTTCTACAGAGTCCTCCAGCTCTCCTCCTGAACCCATAGCTGGCAATGGTCATGTTTGGGATTCAGCAGAGGGGACAAGGGGCCACGGCCTCACCTGTGCTGAGTTTGCACCTGGCAGGGAGGGGAGAGTTCACCTCCATTCAGAGATTTACAAACTAAATGGACATTATCATCCATAGATGGGTTATGTGATTCACAGCCTGAGAATTCCTGCTTTCTCTGGGAGGTAGGAATTGTCTTCAGAAACAAGGAATACAGAATTGGAGAGGTGGGAATGTGGGGCTTAGGGAGGTAACAACAAAGGATAATATGAGAGTGGGATCTTAGCAGAGAGAAATGGGGATAGAAAAGGGTGCAGTTCTCAGCCCCATGAAAATTTTAAAATGTGATTCAAAAAGTTAGGAAGTTAATATCTCTGCACCTAACCAGTGTTTTTGTGGCTGTATTTACTTTCCTGTTGTAAACTGGTTTGGCTCATTCTTAGTTACCTGCCAAAAGTTCCCACTCCGACCCAGGCAGGTTCTGTGTTCTCAGTTTGCTCCCTACAGAGCAAGTTGTGAGGAGTGTGCCCTGCCCCTGCTGTGTGCAGCCCTCCCCGGGGAGCTGTGCCCTGGCCCCGTGCTCTGCATGCCCCGGGCCAGCAGAGGCTGCCCCTGCCGAGGGCAGCTGCTCCAGCTGTGGCAGCAGCCCCAGCACCGTGCATGACAGAGTTAACGAGCTGTGCATGGAAGGGGAGTGAGTGCTCTTTCACTGAGTTATGAGCAAAGAGGGAAGGATGGCATGGGGATATTCTTCTCGAATTTTATTCTGAACATGAGAAAATACAGAGGAGCAAACCTTGCCAAGGATATTACTTGGTTATTTCCAGTAAAAACATCCAAACAGTTTGTGAGCACTGGGACGGTGGTTGTTGTTCAGAATAAACTCCCACTGTAAGCACTCATGTTCAGCCAGCTTAGCCTTAGTCTCTGCCCAGGCCACGTGTCAGTTGGCCTCAGCAGCCCCTCAGTGGGTGCTCTGGCCCTGGCCCCAGGTGTTACCAGCAGGTAGAGTTGTGTCAGGATAACTGCAGCCCCTGGAGCCAGCACAGCAGGATTTTAGGTCACATCTGTGCGAGGTGCTTGGACTTTACTCAGCTGTAATCATGGCTGGGATCCTAATTCAAACAAGCCCTGGGGGTATGTCTACACCAACCCAGAGCGTGAGTGCAACGTGTACGGGCTTGGGTGAGCTGCCTTGGAACAGCAGCAGTGGTGGAATGGCAGCATCAGCTTTCCAAGGGCTGTCTGAGCACCCTGGGGACTTGGGGCAGGGACACCAGGGACAGTGACATTGAATTTCAGGCCTCTGCTGTCCCACTGCTGTCGCTCACTGCACCTATAATGGTGCCTCTGACTGCAGTGCAGGAGTTCTATAAAGCTGCTCAGTTGCCCTGTTATGGAAAATAGGGCATTGACTGGAAAAAAACCCAAATAGTGTAAAGGCAACTTGTCTTTGCTCCATTGCCAAGAGTGTGATCTGAGGCCCAAACCCACAGGAAGCACTCACGCAGTTTCCTGCTCACTGGAGAGTACATGTGTGACATCTTTTCAGGTCAGAAACTAGGTACAGGCTCTCATCATGACCTCAGTGCAGGAGCTACTGATCAGGTAGTTTATTTAGTGCTCTGGTTTGAAATTAGAACAAAGGAAGGAAGCACTTAGCTCTTTCTAGTGAAATGCTTATCTGTCACAAGAGGCATGTGGCTTTAAAACTGTTTCTCTTGCTTGTCTCAGATGCAAAGAACATGCCCTGGATTTGGAGTTCAACCAATTTCTTAATTAAAGACAGTTTTATGGTCAGCTTGGAACCTTGTCTATTCCAATTTAAGTTGTTTCAGTTCACTAAGAAGTATTTTCCAATGGAAGTTTTTAGAAGAAAAAGATTTTCACAGAGTAAACATAGAATTTCTGCTGGGGAGCAACTGGCTCAGTAGTTCTAATAATGGACTGGACAGTGTTTTTGTATGTAGCCTATCAGTTTTACTCCAACAAGCAGTTATTGCCTAAATGGCAATCTTAATTGAACAGCTCTTTTAGGACCAGAATGAGACAAGTGGACTCATTTCTCTTTCTAGAGGCTAAAGGTGTCTGTATTGTAAAATCAGCCTTCTAAGTCTAGCTCTAGATTGAAAAAAAAAATCAAAGAATTCAGGAAGAACTGAAGTATTTGAAAAGTGAAATTCATAGTGATATGTTTAGTTTTATTTTATATTAGTAGGTCTAGTGCCATTTAACAGTAATATATTAGACATACAACAAGTTTTTGAGGCAAACAGTCTAGAAACACTATGGGGATGGAACCCAAAATGTCAAAGCAAGGTGAAACAGGGTGAAACTGGCTCCACCAGGAAAGTCAAGCAACTTAAATGGGCTGCTATTCCTGTCACATCAAAACCTTTCAGCTGCCCTTCATCCTCATGGGGTTTTGTTTGGTAGGTCCTTGGTAGGTTTGCTAACTGACTTTGTAAAGTCTTGATTTCATTATCCAAGAGAGACTGATACATGAGATAAGCAGATGATCTGAGCTGGCTTTTCAAGACTGCTCACCTGTGTTTACAAATATTTCTGTTTACTTAATTTGTGACAGCTAATACTGACTTCCAGCTGTTTATGTGGCTGTGTTTTCCTACACTGGGCTTAAGGATTCATTATGAAAACCTGAAAAGAATAAAACTAAAGAGTGAAGCTATGGAAAACCAATAGAGAAACCTTTCAAATTCGTATTGTTTTGATGTAAATTGTAAATCTCGAGGCCACATCTGTTCAGAATCTAAATGTTTATGCGGGATAAAATCTGAAATCATCAGTATCAAACAGGAACCTTGTACTAGAGAGGGGCAGTGTCAGCTTGTGATACCAGGAGTCAGCTTCCACCAGAGATAACCACAGAGACGTAGGTTCACATAATCTAGCTACGTGTGTGCACAACATGTGTTGATGTAACCTCAGGAGGCCACCTCCTAGGTAAATAAATGACATTTGTGAGTGCTGTGTGCTGACAAGCGGTCGATAGTTCCAGAGGAAGCTGTGGATTCATTAGACCTGTTTTGCCTGAACCTCACCACAGACTCAGATTAAACCAAAAACAAACCCTCAAACTGACAGTAACTTTATGAAGGTGCTTGACAAACGTCTTGCCTTCCAAAAGTGGAATGAAAGTAGAAACTGTGGAACATAATTTCAATTTGCCTGTTGTTCATAGAGAGCATTAATAAAGACAGAAGATTCAAACCTCACGTACATCTGAGTGTAGTGAAACATCACTGAAGAGTGTAGTGAAACATCACTGAAGCCTGGGAGGCTCTTGATCCTAGGCTTAGATTAGATTCTCCTTATGCTCAGCTTCAGGCCAATTGCCAAGGTCCTTAGCCTTAATCACAATGATCAGAGTAAAAGCTCAGTGAAATTCGTTTGAAAGCCATGACACTTGTGGTAATGATTTGAAAATGAAACATTTGTTTTTATTGGGTTTGGGAAATAAGATTTAGTAATCAGTTGGCTGTAACAGAATGAAGTGCACTCCCTCAGCCACTCCTTAAACTGGGCAAGGGCTACTCAGGTGAGCAGTGTGCCAAATGTCAAGGCTTGCAGCGTGCTCCAGAAGACTGTCACACACCACTGCTGCAGTCTGACATCCACCTGTGACTTCTGGCTAAGGTCACCCTTGATGCCAGGAGCCCAGCGCATTCAAGCAGATCTCTGCAACAATCTGACATGTGCATGGCATTTTTCAGGTCTTTTGATAAGATTTTCAGTGACATGCTCTTGTTTGTTTAACATAAATCATTAATTCTTGGAAACGCGTGATACTGTGTTCTCTGTGAAGAAGAGGAAATTTGTTGGAGGTGGGAAGAGGTGGGGGCAAAGTAAAACATCTGCCAGAGAATGCTGTGGTACAGTAATGGTAAATGGTTGGCTCTGCACCTGGAATGAGCTTGGCTCTGCACCCTCTCTCAGTATGATGGCAAATGGGAAAGCAGTCCCACTTTAACACTTTACTGGATGATTTTTTGACTTGTCTCCTAAGCCTTGCTCCCAGTGCCTCAGGAGCCAGAACTTGCCATCAGTGGCTGAGGTTATCCATGTGGTTTGGTGAAGCAGTGACTGGCTCTGTCTTTGCCAAACAATAACACTACAGCTTTTTTTCCAGTGCAGCCAGGGACTTACAATGGCTGTTATGAACTCCTTTCCTCCATGCCAATCTTATTCTTGGTCTTTGGTCTGTCTTGAAACTGATAATGATGAAAAGGGAACAAATCTGTTCTCCTGAAGTCTTTGCTGCCTTATTTAATCCGTGTGGGATGAATACATTTTTGCACATTCAGTGGAAGAGATTATTTGGAACAGACAAAAGTACCAAGCTGGCAAGTTCTGGATGCCTGAAGGTGTCTGTCAGAGGGGCTTGCTTGTGAAATACTCAGCTGCAGGCAGGACTGCAGTTCCTGAGCTGTTCTTTCACTTAACATGAGGAAATTCCATAGAAACAGGATAGTCTGGGTTGGAAGAGACCTTAAGTTTCAGCTAGTTCCCCCCCTCCACTTCCACAGGGGAGTTTGCTTTTGTTTTTCCTCAAAAACCACTGAAACAGTTTGTCAGCATGATGTGATACTGTCTGAGCCATGTAAATGTGCCCTGTGACAGCAGCAACGACATGAACCCAGTCCCTGCCTCAGGCCAGTGGTGTTGCTGCTGCTCACCACGGTTTGGGGCACCCCTGAGGCTGCTTCCCCTCCCTGGGCACCCAGGACGGGGCATCCTGCCCCTCTGTGGCAGGACAGGCTGATCTCTCTGGCCTGTTTTTCACACCAGTGTAGAGAAAAGATGAATGAAGCCTTTCCTGCTGTTTTGAAAGTCTCAGAGAGATGT
The DNA here is from genome assembly GCA_013400575.1 of Peucedramus taeniatus. Classification (NCBI taxonomy): domain Eukaryota; kingdom Metazoa; phylum Chordata; class Aves; order Passeriformes; family Fringillidae; genus Peucedramus; species Peucedramus taeniatus. Next base: position 103,056 of record WBNO01027744.1, on the reverse strand, counting down.
TTTCCTAGCAGAGGAAAGCACGAAATGCCACGCTGCATCTCGCAGACACCCTCTGTGCTGCATCATCCCTTCTGGTCCTGGGGGCAGGAAAGGCTGGGACCATTTGCTGACCACACTTGGAGCATTCGTGACAGTTTGGGAGTGGAAGAACACTGCAGCCAGCATTCATAGGGCTGCTGGTGATTGAAAGCAGGACACCATGCAGTGGGTAATTGTCCACTGCCCTGCTGACTGGCAGCTGCAGTGTTTGATCTCCTATTTGTTACGACTTTTCTTTTAGTTTTTGATTTTTTCTTTTTGTTTGTTTGGGTAGTTAGGTTTTTTTGGGGGAGGTGGTGATGTTATGTAAGGTCATGAGTAGAAACACCCAATTCTATACACTTTTACTCATGTAATGATGGCCTTGGCTTGTTCTCACTATTTATTTACAATGTGGCCTTGTGGCTTAAAACAGAACAGAACTTTCTGAAACAAACACTTGCTCTACATTTCTCTCTCAGATTTCATGCACTCTGCTGAGTGTTGAGCTCTCTGAGTGTTGATGCCCACTCCAGGAGCCACAGTGCAGCCAGGATGCCCAGCTAGCCCTGGACAGAGCACAGCTGTAGCACTCAGGTGAAGCAGAAGCAGGATCTGCTTAGAGGAAAGCCCCTCTCTCTTCTTCCCATATCCATTCTCTGCAGCCTGCAGGATTTTCATCCCACCTTACTGCCAGTAGCCAGTGACAGTGACAGAAATGGCTGTGTCCTGCTCCTGTGGCAGGGGCTGTCCTGCCTGTCCCCCCAGTGCCACGCAGGGCAGCTCTGCTGGGGGAGCAGGGACTTTGGGACAGGCTCCCAGGAGATCCACACTGGCAGCACCACCACCTGGCACTGAGCGTGCCGTGCTCCCTCAGTGCTTCTCACTGGGGTTCTTCAACTTCGTTTCCATTTCACAATAATGTGCTTCTGCCAACACTACCAAAGGCATGTCAGCAGTAGCTCAAAATGTAATTTTCTTGTCATGTACTGTTGCCTAATTATTTATATTGCTTATTAGGAATATGGATAATTTAACATAATCTGCTGGGGATCAAGGCAGAGACAACCATACTCTACATGTATTTCAAATAGAAAAAAAAGAAACGAAGGCTATGAAAATCACCTGGCAGTCAGCATGTGACATGTCTGTTACAGCTCTATTTCTTCTGCCAGGCAGGTCTTTTGTTTATTCCTTACTTTCACATGTCTAGAAAGAAGTATTGGGAGAAACAGTTAGATCCAGTCTTTGTATTTAGCATAGTAAATCATGTGGTTCAGTTGCTTTGCTGTCATTATTTCACTGAACCAAATTTATCCCAATGCATGTACCGTGATTTAAACCAGAAATTAATTTAGCCCATAACTTTTTTTAAACACAAAAATACTCAAGGTGGGTGGAACTACAACTATAATTGGAATCAGAGTCTGAAACAAAAACATTAAAGGCCAAATTCTCTTTAGAGGACCTGACCTTAGACATCTCATGTCCACATTAAAAAAAGAGAAAGGAAAAAGGCATGGTCGATTGTCTCTTACAACTGGAATATATGATGTCATACTAGGACTCCAAAGTAACTCCCAGTGAATAAACATTATCAGCAAAGAACTGTGTTTGTATGATTAAGAATCATTTAATAACTGAAAATGACTGCAGCGCAGGAGATATGGAAGACCTTGTAGGAACATTAAAAAACCATTTGAAATGTTTCAGTTTGTGTATTCCCTAAGGGCTCTATTTGAAAAAAATGATTCTATTGGCATATCAAACATCATCCAACTTGTGGAGTCTGACAGGTGGTCCCTGGGTGTCCCTGGGACACTCCTGCACACACCTGAGCCCTGTCCAGGCTTCTCCTTGGTCACACCAGTGGGATGTCTGTTCCCTCTGTGTCCTGGGGCAGGGCTTCACACCAGAGCTGCAGCACAGGGGCAGCCAGGAAACTGCACAGCAGATGTGGTGCCCTGAGGTTCTCCCAGTGCTGCTGGAGGTGCTCAGCCAAAGGCTGACAGCCCAGGCTGGCTGGTGCACACCTGCCTCTGGTGCCTTGGAGGATATTCCTGCCCTGTGCTCCAAACGGGGTACAAGAGGAATTTGGAGGGAAAAAGGGCCAGTAGTAGAATATTTATGATGTGAAGTAAACTAAAACAAGAACTGAACAAAAGATTAAATCAGTCAGCCAGGTCTAAGATAGAAATATGGTTTTAGCAGTGAGTGTTGAAACCTTTGGAAGCGTCAAACACAGGGGAAGATTCTCCATGGCTTGTCCTCTGAGGAGCACTGGAACCCTTCTGAAGGGCATGTTGTGGCCAAACAACATTACTGGACACATTACGATGTTACTGGGGTGATATCAAAGGACCCGTGGTTTATAAGGGGTCAGACCAGGACAGGGATAGCCCTTTCTGTCTTTGAGTCATGTCAGTGTAAACTAATAAAACCAGAGGCTGGAATTTACAGCAAAACAATTTAAAGGTACAAATAATATATTATGCAAAAGGTTTCATTTGGGGGAGGAGAAATTAAATCTGTGGAAATTCCAGATAGAAGAATTACAATGAGAGAAATCCTGACAAGATGAAAGAGAAAACCCTGTTTAGTGGGCATCTGGTTTAAATTGCTAAATCAGCCATGTCTGAATAAACAGTAGTAAGTGTCACATGCCACCTCTGAGTTCCAGTAGGCACAGTATCAGTATTTCTGGGATGGAGTGACTCTCAGGTAAATTCTGCTGAGGAGACTGGGAGCCAGTTCTAACAATGAGGAGGAAGAGGAACAGGGAAAATCCCAAGCACCTTCCCATAAGCCACCTGAAGAACTTGTCCCACAAGCCTCAACTGTTTGTTTCTATCAATACCACCCTGTGTACACAAAGAAACAACCCATGCCTGGACCTGCTGGCAGCAGGCAGAGCAAAACAGCCGCGGGAATGAGACGTGTGTCAAGACTTGCTCTTGCCCCATAGTGGTGTAGCCAAGGCAGGGATGAAATATGGGGAGCCAGCCCCTATTCCAATTGGAAGGGCCTGGTTCATCATATTTTGGTTGAGTTCAAAGCCTTAAGATATTTCAGTGATGGCATTTATGGGGTTTTGTTCTTTACCTTCTGTGACTGGAGTTTAAAAACTGACTTTAAGTATTACCTTTCCTTCATGAAGACTGGATTTCTTATAGGAAACATGAGGGTTTCTGTTGATTTCTACATTTGTATGGTGGGAGAGGCCAATCTATCCCTCACTGGCCATGTGTGACCAAGGAGTTTGATCTGGTTTGTGAGAATGGCTGAAGATGGGCAAAACGTGCATCGTGTTGGCAGGAGCAGACGTGCCCCTGCTGTGTTCATCACATGTTGGACAGATCTGGTGCAGGATGGAGTCTGAGCTGCCAGAGCAGTTTGTGTCCAGGAACCAGCTGGACACTTCTGAGGGATCACGTTTAGAGAAACACTAAAATCTTGCCAAACAGAACAAAATCCTGAGGTATCTGGCCAAGAGCTGGGTGAATACCACTGGCAAGTATTCGTTTGACTAATTTGTTTCCATCAGCTTTGAGTCATGTGTGCTGTGTCTTCATTCCTCATCTGGCTGCATTCTTTAGTCAATTCAATTATTTTTAACATCGCTTATTTAAATTTTGTTCTTGTAAGCATTTCTTACTTATGTTGATAGAAACAGTGATACTGACATTTCTGAGGTTGCTGTGTTTGCTCAGTCTCTGGGATAGAAGTGGTGGTTTGTGATTCCAGCAGGGCGGTTTATGATCCACAGCGTCCTTGCCCAGGGAATGACAGCCCTGCTGTAAATGCTGATGATTTACTGTCTTGTTTTGTGAGTGGCCTAGTCAGGACTTGCCATGTTAGAAGCTTCTGCCCTCTGGAGTAGATCAGACCTACCTGGGGGTAAGCTCAGCTTAATGAGAGGCAGGCATTCCTTCAGGAACATCCCAGCAGGGAACTTTCTTACAAAAAGAGAAGAGGGAAACAGAATCTAGGGCAAGGTCACTTCTCCCCTTCCCTACTCCTCAGATTGTCTGGGGTCACTGTTTATGTTCATCCTCGTTGCAACATTTGCTGTGGAGAGGATTAATGGAACCAAAGGACAGAAAGCTGTGGGAAGGGGAGCATGTGATGGGATACAGCAGGACTGATTCCTGGGAAAATGTAGAGCTGGGATTGATTTGGAGATTCAGAAGCAGACAGAGGCGTGAACAAGCACCTGCAGAATAATATTGCCCTCCCTCTGCATTTCCTGGGGGGCCAACAATAGGAAATGGGATGAAATAATCTCCTGGGGGGCTGACAATATGAAATGGGATGCAAAACTTGGAAGGGTGAGGGGGTGGATTTTAAAAATCAAAAGATAGATAGATCAAAACTAGAAGCTGAACAAAAGTGGTTTCCTGGGTTTGCATCATTCTTGTGACTGCCTGGAATCTGAGTATTGTTTTTACTTTTTGACAATTGCTGCTGTAATTCCTGTCACTCCTGAAAATTCAGCTGTAATAATGGAGAGAATATAAGCAGACATATTGATACAATGGAGAATTATTGGTTTACTGTCTTTAGGCAGGTATTAAAAGCCATCAAAAGCAACAGGGATTCAAAGCAATATTCTCAATTTTCTATTCTCATTTATCTGTATTTCAATATGATCCACTCTGTGCACAGTTACAACTTGAAGCTGCATTTAAGGCAATATAAAAGAACAAAAAGTAGCAGAGATTTCTGAAGTGCCATCATGTATGTGCTCAAATACATTTGGCATATATCCATGTGTATCTGTATCATGTCTGTCTACAGTTCCCAGCACTCTAAAGCCCTGATCTCTGCCTTTCTTATTATACACATGGCTTCAGACAGTTTAGATTTATATAATTTAACATCTCCTTTACATACACACAAATTATACTTAATTTGTCTTTAATTACTGAAAGTATATTTCCTTAAAATTGTACAGTTCTATTCCTTCTCCTTCACCTGTCTAAAAAGCCTTTTAGGTGAAATCCTGGTTTGTGGGAAATCACATTGAAGCCACAGTAACACAGCAACCAGCAATTAAAAATAAGCTGATGCAAACAACAAGAACAGCAAATGTAATCAAAAGCCAGACCTGACACTCTGCATTCTATGGATTTTTTCTGATCCTATTGGGAGCAGTTGAATTTGCCTTGCCCTTTCCTTCAGGCTTTCTGTGGTTCTTATTAATTAGAATTTGTGTTTATAAATTGCTGTTTAAAAAAAACAAAACAAACCTCTTCAGTTTTGGCTTTTTAGTTTTGGTTTTTGTTTTTCCTCCTCCTTGCAGCTCCCCACCAAATGCTGCAATTGTTTACCCACAGTTGGTTTAAACAAGGATGGATTGATGCTTGAGATTGTGCTGTAGGACATCTTATTTAAATTTAATTGTGATCATAGTTTTTCAATGTTGCTGGTTAGGGTTGTTGATTCCTTTCTCAGTGGGAATGGAAAGTTCCTTCATTTCAGGCATGGCATCCAGTGGTTCAGTCCTGGCACAGAGGTGGAAGGTCTTGCCTTCAAACTGAAACAAAGAATAAAGCAGGAAGCAGGGAACAATTCTGGAGTGGGCAGCCATGTGCCAGTTTCCAGCCTTCTGCAGCTCTCTCAGTAGTGACCCTGAATTCAGTTTTACACCCACATTGCAGCTTCTCTGTCTCCCAAGGTTCAAAATGTTCAACTTCAGAGTCCTGGAATGTTGTTTTTCTCAGAGCATAATTGCAGCCAAATCCCGAGGTACAGCTACTCAACTCCCTGGGTAGGGTTTGGTCTCTGTGAAAGTCTTGCAGTCAGGATTTGGCCCCATGCTGGTACCTTGGTGTCCTGTATGCTCCACTCTTTCTGAAGCACAGGACCTTTCAAAGGCTTCATCCTAGAGCATCCGTGGTGGCCTGGCATGTGTGCCGTAGGAAATAGCCTAGAAAGTGCAAATATTGTTTGTCCCACAAGCAAAATATATGGGAAATCATATTATGTCATATCATGTCCCAGTGCCACAGCATCAGGCCCAAGGACCAGGAACCCCAGAGTTTCTCATGAAGAAACACTTCTCTCTGAAATAGTTACACCAAATTCAAGTCCTGCCAGCGAGCAGACAATCCCAAAGAAGGTGCCAGTGGGTCAATTCCTACATCTGCAGCTGTGCTCTGTTACCAGGGTCCAGCAGGTTTGAGCTGAACTCAGGTGGCAGCTGCAGAGGAGCCCCAGAGGCACAGAAACCCTGAGCAGCCTGGAGGAATGGACTCAGAGCTGGGGTGACAGCCCAGCAGCGCTCAGGGCAGCAGACAGACACCCCGTGTTGAGGAGGAACCTGTGGAAATGAAAAGGTGTTATCACCTGGAGTTTATGGCTGTTGACATGCACATCTATTGCTGTTGTGCAAACAATAAATTTGGTTGCGATGCAACAGTAGAAAATTCTCAGTGTGAAGTCAGAGAGAGGAGTTGTTGAGAGGTCTTGCCAGGATTTGAAAAGAAGAAAGGAGTTTCTAAGGGAGGAAAACAGCTTGAAGGAAAGTCTAAATTTAGAAATAGGTCTCCATGTTTAATAAGATAAATATAAGGCTGAGTCAACAGTAAATATATCCAGAGATTAATGATGAAAGTAGAGCAGACACGAAGGAATCACATTCTCACAACTCAGGAGCACGGGGAGAGTGCTCAAAGGAGCAAGAAGGCTGGTTGGCAGGACCCAGAGCTGTTCCCCAGCCTGCTGAAGCAGAGGTGTACCCGTATGACTGCCTGACACATATAAAGTGTTTTAGAAATATATATATTCTAAGGAAGAAGCAGCATTTCATGACATGAAGGCAGTGAAAGTGAAGGTCAGAGATCAGACATGACGGTCTGTTCCACCTCCACAGAATAGCTCATCAGTTTGTGTGTTTCATTTTGCAAGTGGATCCTTAGCTATTGTTTCTTTCTATTAGGAAAAGATAGTGATCTCAGTCTTCTCATAGCTTGTATAGAAAAACAATCTTCTTATTCAGCTGTAGCTTTGCTGTGGCCAGATTTTCCACCAGTTCTGTGGTTTAGCTCAATTGACTTTACTGCAGCAATGTTTTCTCACTCTGGCTGAGGATCAGCTTTGGCGCTTTGAGTTTTTGATCTAAAATATTTCCAGAATGAAAGGTATTGTCCTGATCTGTTACAGAAGGGTAGTACTGAATTCTTACTGCTATAAATCCTGTTGGATCAGGCTCTAGCTTAAATGCCTGTTTATTTTGGTGACATGCTGACTGAGGCATTTCATGGAACCTGTTAGTTGACAGAGAGGGAGAGAGTTGAGGGGGGAATGTTTGCTCCTGGTGTTTATCTTCCCTGTGCTGTACAATCCGTTCATTCCACTCCTCAGCTGGGATGGATGAAGCACAAGTCAAGTTCCTGCTGCTCCACTTGGCTGGGAGCAGAGTGCTGCCCCAGATGTGGCTTTGGATGGAGCCTGCCCCATGTCCCTTCTCCAGGATGGGTGCCCTGCTGGTCCCCTCCACTCCCTGGTGGCAGGATGATTGTGCAGTCACACAGGATGCTCCTACTCCAATCCTGGTTGTTTTACTCCTCTCACACAGCCTCCTTCTCCCACAGGTTGGCTGTGTGTGCATCACCTGAAATTGCAGAACTGAGATTTCATCTCTGAATGGATATTTTTGTCCAGATATTTAGGGAAAAAAACAAAAAAGCCAAAATCTGAGATTTAAGGGTGTTTTTATGTAAGGCAAAACAGAATGTTTCTTTTTCAGACTTCTCAGCAACTGCAGAAGAGAGGGTGGCTCCTTTTTCTCATTGCTCTCACTGTGGTCAGTGCTCCCTCAGATGGCACTGTGCTGTGGGCCAGAGCCCTTCCTTAGCTCACCAGGGAACTAAAGCTCAGGGGGTTCTGCTTAAGGATCTGTGTCCTTATTCTGGTGGCAGAGCCAGGCTCTGTCCCACGACTTTTCTACTGTATGGCAGTCCTTGTGGTCAGGAGGGCCTACCTTATGAAGTAGGTGATATGTCTGAAGTGCCCCATTTGTTGTGCAGGTGTTTACAGAGCACTGGAGTCCAATGTGCTTGCAGAGAACACACACACCCCTCCAGCTGAGCTCTGGAAGCACCTGGGAAATCACCTGGCCAGGAGGAAATTCACTGCCACAGAAATTCCCAGCCAAAAGATGAATTGTTCATGTGGGCCACACAGGGACCAGATGCTGGATGTTGTGCTTTATGTCAGGAACTTTTTTGAGACAGAAAATCTTTTCCTGTTTGTACCTAATAAAATGTTTCATGATCCAAAACTGGTCTGTAGGCTCCATTTATGATGTGGCACATTAAATGTATATCAAATGTATGCTGTCCCCTTATACAGGCCTGTTTGTTTTCTCCTGGTTTGTTATTCCCCTAATCTAAACCTCAGAACAGTTTTTCTGAAAGGTTTACTGTGGAGGAGCCTAAAGACTCTTTGTCTGTTAAACTGCAGGGGAAATGGAATACTGAATTAGAAGTGAAAAGTGAGCCAAGTAACAACAGCCTGTAGTCAGGGGAAACAATGCCACCTGAAATGAAAATGTTTCTATCTGGATAACACACTTTCCTGTGGTGTTTTACTGTTCACAGTAACATTTAGATTTTATGCAAGGAGGAACCAAAAGAGTTAATGATTGTGTGAAAGTGTTAGACATCAGAATCCTGACAGCCTAACTGCTGTGCTGACAGCAAGGGCTGCTCACTGCTCTGGGGGATTTGCATCTCCAGAGCTTGCACTGAATTCAGCAGTGGCAGGGACTCAGACACACCTTTCTAAAGCACCTGCTGGCGGGGAGGATGTGTGTGGGTGGCTCCCAGGGAACATTGACAGGCAAGAAGGGGGAACAGGCAAGTGCACCTGTCAGGCAGTCTCAACATTCCCTTTTATGCAAGGGGATCAAGCCCACATTTTAAGGTGTTTGAGAAAAAATAAAAGAATAAACAGAAATTGTTCCAATTTTATCCAATGCTCATTTTTCAGTTTATCAAGGTGGGTTTGATTTTTGCTTTCATCGTGAATAAAAGAATAAGGGATCCAAGACATCTTTAACCAGAAAGCAAGGAGTGAAGGGTAGTTCTATGGAGAGGTTGGTATTGATCATGAACAGCTGCTTTGTCTGTGCATTTGTGCCTTCTTATTGCTCTGCACAGCTGCCATATTTGTTGACACTGCTACATTTAATAGGGCTGCTGCTGAATAAAGAGTCAAATATTCTAAATATCAGCTCAGGTCATTTGTGGTGTAAAAACCTGGAATGTAGTGAATGCCGTGATAAGATTCTTGTGAAGATAGGAAAGGATACAGCTGAATTCTCCCTCAGGGCATTTCTTTGGAAGTTCCACTCTAATTTTGCTTCTCATGTTGTAAAAATATTTGCAGATTTGAGGAGTGTTCTGGTTTTGCATTTTGCTAGAATTTTTGATGCTGTCTTCATACTGATTGGCAAGACAAGCCCTAGTTGTTCTAGCAAGTTCACTCTAATGCTTGCTTATGCTGGAAAAAAGAACTCTATAAAGCTAAGAATTCACAGGAATTCCATGGGAAGCTAGAGGAGAAAATGTCTGCACTGTGTTTTGCAGGAAAAACGAGACTTTGTTTTTTGAAAACTGAGCAATTTGCAAGCAACTGGCAGCTGGTGAGGCAGCTCTCTGTGCAGCCTCTAACCTGCTGGTATTTCATAGTGCTTCATTGCATCTTGGTTCACAGTGCTCAGCCTTTAAAAAGGCACCTGAAAAGCATTGTAACAGGACTTATACATCAGATGAGTGAGGAACACAATGGGCTTTTCTTGTAAGTGTAATGTGAACTTTGAGTTACTTTCATTATTTAGCTGTGGCATAAACTAGACTGTGTCTGACTGTGTCCTGCAAGAAAGCTGTGGTAAATCTCTGTATAACAATGTAGAACCAAGGAAAAGTGTTTTTGAACACATTTTGAAGTGAAATTGTATAAGGAATAACCTATAGGGCCACCAGGGAGCCTGAACATGTGATCTGACATAGCAGTTGCAAAAGGAGAGCTGAATCATCTCCCAGGATTTAGTTCCATCCCCCTGAACAGGAGCTGCTTCTCCTCAGTGCCTGCAGTCACTTGTTAACATCAGCTGGAGATCTGCTCTTCAAATGCTTCATTTTTTTGGTCTGGATTGTAAAATTATGGTGGGTCTTTCAACATGATGCCCTGTGTCACTGAGGGAAAAAAGGCAGCCCTAGCTGGATGCTCCAGGCCATTTCAGTGCAAGCCTCTCAGTCAGCTTCAAGAGCCAGGGAGAACAGAGCAGCGAGGGAAGGCTTTGAAAAGCCCAGACCCTCGTCCTCACTTCCACTCAGCTCTGTCAGAAATTCATTGCAGCTTTTTCATGTCATCTCAGTAATTGAAACCAGCACCAAAACCCAACAGTTTCAGAGAAAAGAAATTCAAAGTGAATACTCTTATCATGATACAAACTAATACTTAGAAGGAGCAGCATTCTGAGTTTGTACTGCTGCCAGCAAGAAGCCAAGGCCAGAGGAGTCAGGCTCTTCCATCTGCAGGACTCAGACATCACTGAAGCACCAATGAATCCTTCGAGTTATTCTCTGAAATGTGGTAACTTTTTTGAACTTGTTACCAAATGACCCAGACTAGCCAGAACAAAACAAATCCAAAAAAGCCAAGTCGTGTTAGAATAGAAATTAAAATGCTTAACCTTTTCAATGAAGAAAACTCCAAATTAGCTAAGACAGGATAGAAATAAAAGAACTTATAAACAAGTTCCCCTGCCCAAGCCTGGGCAGCAGCTCCTCCTCTGTCTTCCCATCACCTCTGAGCCTGGTGCTTGCTCAATCGTCCCTCTCAGGGCTCCTTGCTGTGCCTGTCTCTCTCCATTTGTCTGGCATGTTCTTTCTTCTGCCCTGGAAGCTTCTGTCCCGAGCAGCCTCAATTGCTCCTCAAGGGGAGAAGCAATTTCTCACTCCCTCCACAGGATTTCTTCAGAGCCAGCCACTTGTTTTTTAAAGGCAAACAACACACAAACTAGCGACAAATCAAACAGATACTGGCTGTCACAGAAATCCATAGCAAACTGAATAAAAATGAGATTTAAATGATCTCTCTGAAGTTCCACTGGGTGTTTATAGCATGAGCAGGATTAAAGCCAGGGTCCTTTGTCTGGTTTGTGGGTATGTTTCCTCTCTGAATAATGCCATACTCTTGCCTGGAGTGCTTGAGAGCGAGAAGATTCTTTGTAAATTCTGTTTTCATTGGGAAGTCTGTAGGAATTTTCACAAGCTGTTCTGTGACACTCTGCAATGTCCACGTCGTGTCGAGAAGGGACATCCAGCACTTCAGTCCTGATGGTCTGGCCATTGTTCTGTACAAAATGAGAACACCCATGGCATAAACACCTTGCTTTGGCCAGAGTGGAAAACTTCATGAAGTCTGAGCTTGGTTTCCTAGGGAAAGGAAAGGGAAACCTCTGTGTGCTGTACTGCAAACCTTGGTTTGTTTGGGATAAACTCCCCTGCTTGTTCACTGCCCGTGGCTGTGGGGAGAGCAGCAAAGGGCAGCAAAGCCTCCAAGCCTGGAACTTGCTGTGCTCTGGTGGCAGCGAGTCCCAGCTGACCCAGGCAGGACCTGTCCTCAGAACAAAGAAAAAACAAAACTGAGGAGAGACAATCACCTGCCTGAGCACCAAAAACTGGGCAAGGAGGCAGGGCTGGAGGGGCCAGAGACTCGTGCAGCTGTGCTCAGGCTGGAAGCAGGCACAGGCTGCCCTGTGCCAGCTCCCACCTGCAGGTGAGCCTCCCAGAGCCAGCACTGCTGAGAGGAAAAAGGGGAAATCTCAGAAACTGAGATTATAAGAGCTGGGATACTGCAGTTAACTTAACCTGGCATCTGGCCCAGATTTCAAAGCCCTGTGGAAAAGTGCTCCAGCTCCTAAGCAGACTGTCAAAATTATGGAACTGTTGAGGTGTTCCATTCCTGTTCAGTTCAGGCATCCCTTCCTGCAGCTAGATGGACAAAGGCAGTCTGGGCTGCAGTTCTTTTATGGTGCCCAGGGCCCTGAGGAAGTGTCACACAGAGCAGCCCCATTCCCACTGCTTACAGCAGTGTGGTGGTTAGAGAAGCAGCTCTGCAGTCCAGTTTCTATAACAAACTGCCCTGAGCAGCCAGTTCTGAGCCAGTTCTGAGCCAGGCTGCCAGACCCTCACTAAGACAATTAAATAAATAAATATACAGTTTATCGTTTCTCTTTCCTCTTCTAGCTTTTATCATTAAAAAACAAACAAACAAACAAAAACAAACAAACAAACAAGCAACAAAGAGCAAAAGGAATGCCAACTCCTGTAGTCTTTATAATGTGTGCAAACTCTTGCCATGAGGCTATAAGCAATATATGAGCAGCCTGCATCTCACCACTTCTCTTTTACTATTCCTTTCACTGGCCCAGTAGGAACAGAAATCCAACTGGGTCAGTGGGAACAACTGTATGTTTCCAATTCCATTGCCATTTTTGATTCAGGACACTTTTACTTTGGCCAGTACATTATCCAGTGCATCTAAATCTATATTTAGTTTCTTGTAAGGGAGAAGCTCAAGTCATACAAATCCCAGCTGTAGTAGATGTTTTGACATGCACGCTGTAAACCAGTGATTAGCAAGCTTTTTCTTTGTCCCCACAAGCCAAGATGAGTTATCCCACTGTGATTCTCTTGGTGAAACTATTTGACATCAGGGGATCCTGTGATGCCAAGTGGCCAAAAATTACAGGAACTGTAATTCATGGGCAAGGTGAGGACAGCTTTCAGGGAGATACCACAACATCCTGTCACTTTGGAAATTCTGGCTGCATAGCTGGGAAGCTACAACTTGCTTCACTTCTGGTTCTAATTCTGGCTCCCAGATGTGTGGTTCCAGCTGTAGAGGGCTAGCACGCAAATCTGCAGTGCCAGAGGGACTCAGGAAATGTTGGGGTGTGTGATGCCAGCCTGTGGCCTTGCACCTCAGAAACACTGAACACCTTCCACTTCCAGTGAAGTGACTTTCCTTCTGAATATGAATGAGAAAAAGAGTTTTATTTTAAAAGCACATGCAACATAATGTTTACTCCTCTAATGTGTCAACTAGAAAATACAAAATGAGTAAAAATGTAATTTTTCAATAAGCTGAAATAAAAACCAACCCTCCCAACACGAGGCGGAACGGGTGCCTTATGTGACAGGTTATAGTTATCCCATGCATGAGTTTTGCAGGCAAATCAAATCCAAATGGATTAAGGACAGCCAAGTTGCTAAAATAAGACTCATAATAATAAAAGCCAGCCCAAATGAATCATGGCCTGTATGGATAGAGTGGTGAATCACATTCCGTAACAGAAGAGAGTCCCTAAAAGTTTTGTGACTCTGTATCTCAATAAAAAAAAATTTCACAGCGGAACTCTTGGACATTAAAATGACAGCTGTGATGCAAAGCTCTCTGGATACTCTGTGTTTAATAAATAAACCTCAGAATATAATGTTCAGGCATGGGGAATTCCCTCCTGGGCCAGTCCAGTGGCATGTTTTAGGTAACACAGAAAGGAGGTGCTTTTCATGACAAGCCGTGAGCCTGGCCACTTTCTGAATCCCGTTTCCCTGGTTTTCCCGTGGCACCCAGAACTGTTCTGCTCCACTGTGAGGGTGGAGAGTCCATCCCTGAGGGTTCATCCACCCTGAAGGCAGCAGGCAGTCAAATATGTGTGAAGAGCTTGGTGGTGCCTGGAGCAGCAGAACTGTGTGACTGCCCCAGTGATGTTTGCAGCTGTGCTTTGCATGGGGATTTATAGACTGCAAATGGTGCCAGAACCTCTTGGAGAATCCTTGGCTAGGAATGTTTGGGTATTCTCTGGTTCTGGGTGGTGGGATCATCAAAGTTCCTCAGTGTCTCTGTGGTCAGTTATCCAGAGCCAAGTCATCACTATTGCAGCTCAAGTGCAGAATGCAAGGAGTTAAGGCAGTCAAACCCAAAGCCCTTCCACCTCACCAGTGCTCCCATTCTGCCTCTGGAAGCACCTGCTCCTCCTTTTCCTAGGGAGGTATAATTGGACTTTGTTTATGGCAAATAAAGGGTTTCATTGTAAAGACTGATAGGTCCTAATTGGGAAAAATCTGGCAAAGATGATTTGTCAGTTTTATGGAATAAAGCTGTTTGTCATGCTTTTACCTCCAGGAACTGGAGGAAGGCCAGGGGAGATTGTTCTCCTCTTTTCATGAAGAGCTTCTTTTCANCCCCCCCCCCAAAACAACATAATTTCAACACCCAGGATCAGGAAACAGGAGTGTCTGAAGAGCCAGGCAGTCCCTTGAAGTTACACGGTTGTTCATGGGCTACAAAGCCATCAGACCTCCAGAGAAAGAAAATTATTCCATGTTAGGAATGCTCCTCATTAAATACAATGTCTTGTTCTGATGTCCACTTACTCAAACCAGGATGCAATAATCCCAAAGGGGATTGAAAAGACAAAAACAATCCAGTAGCTGGTAAACAAATTTTGGAAGCTAAATCCATCTCAAAGGAAGGATTTTAGAAATTACTTGACCACCCTGAGTAGATCTTTGCAGTCAGTCATGTGAAAGTTGGGACATTTCAGTTTTGCAGACAAAGACAGGACAAGGTTTTGGGCTAGAAGCAGAAGTAAAAAAAATGTCTCTTTAAAATAAATAATATACAACTTTCCAGCAGTGAAGGTAATTAAACATTGTAGTTGTTTATCAGGGACAGCAGTGGCTTTACCAGGTTTTGAACAATCACAATGGAATTAGATCCATTTCAAGAACATGTGTGTTAGTTTAGCTCTGAAAAGAATTACAGCCTCTGTATTCAGGACAAATTAAAGGACCATAATATTCCCTTTCACGTCTTTCAGCATTTGGCTCTATAAATCTACTTCAGAGGAACTTCTGTTGGGCTGGAGGCTGAAGGGCTGGGAGTTTCAGAGTGTCACTGTTCTGTCCCCTTCACTTTGCTTCTAATGTGCTAAGAGCAGGTAACATTTTTAGGATTGTGTCATAGGGCTCTGCTTTCCCAAAAACATAACTGGGAATTTAGCTGCCTTCTCTTGGCTGCCTGTCTACTGAGCTTTGGTGTTCATGTGGTCAGAAATGATGTTTTGACATTCTTCCCTCTTTAGGAACTCCTGCTTATGGAATTTGGAATAACCAGAAATAGCTTCTTTTTCATTGCATTTCTCCTTCAGGTGAAATGACTCCCTGCAGTGGGTGATGTTCAGTGTCTGTCCTGACCTCCAGCTGGTCCCAGCATGAAATATCATCTGCATGGCTTTGCCCAGCCTCCCACAGGCAGAAGGGACATATCTTTACAGACCTTCTGCACACCTGTATCTTGCTTTACCATCAGGTGGAATGTGGAATCTGCTGTTTCCCAACTATTTTGGTGAAGGCTAGACTGAAATGCCAAGTGTCTCTTTTTTTATGTAGGACAAAATGAAACTCTGGTTGTATTATGGCTGATTGATATTTTCCTAAACATTCAGTAGTCTGTCTCTGTGTAGCAGCTCTCCAACGGAGTTTGGAGTCTGAGACTTGTGTACTTTTAGGGTTTCCTTGCCCAGAGCAGCCTCTGGGCAGGCACAGCTCGTGCACTGTGGTACCTGTGGCACAGTTTTACATGTGATTCCCAGATTTTGTGCAGCTAAGGCCTTGTGTCCGTGCAAGGAATCACAATGAGCTGTATTTGTGCTTAGCTGTGTTTATGATCAGTGCCTGTATTCTCTCATGCTCACTAACCTCTCTTTTTGTGGCATATTCAGCCTGTGATTTTTCAGATTTTTGTGCTATCAGTATTTACCGCAGATTTTGTAACTTGTTAATTTCTCAGACAAACTCAGTATTCAGCACAGACCCAAAATCTTCCAGGATCAGTGGGAGAGGAGATGCTACCCAAACCTTGTCACTCCCAGAATGATCTTCTTGCCCCATGAAGTACACAGGTTCGCCCAAAGTTCTTCCATGAGCTATTCAAGAGGTTTTCAGGTGTAGATATTGGTATGAAATGCCAGAAGAAACAACAACCTAACGCTGCCAGTTGTGTGTCTTTGCCCTTGCAGAGCTGAGAGCTGGGCAGGCTGTGCTGTCCCTGCCTGGGCAGTCAGAGCCCCTGGCAAGACCTTTGTGCCCTGTGCCACACAACAAACACAGGGCAGAGACAATTCTTGTCCCCAGGGCTTCAAAACAGGACAAATAAGAGAGCACCAAAAAATCTCCTGGGCATTCTTCTGTGTCACAGGCAGCAGAAGATTGTAGGTCCAGAGTTAAGAAAAACCGGGAAAAGAAGGAATGGAAACACGAGACAAGGAAAGGACAGGAGAGGGCAGTGGTGGCATTTTCCCCGGGAGGAGTTGATCCTGCAATCACGTTGTACAAACTGGCAAGTTAAAAACCCAGTCAGTGATTGCAGCCTTGATGAGAGGCTATTCTAAAGAATTAACCATGATAAGAGCTTTGGGTAGAGATGTTTGCTAAGTGTCTACCTCCTACTGTCCCAGCCAATTCCATGTTTTGTACTTGCTAAGCAAACCATCTGTACTTCTGAAATTACGGGTGATTAATAATGATACTTGCTGACAATATGGGCTACCCCAGGAATAGCAGAGCTGACACTGGAAGCGAGGGCAGGGCAGTGGGGCAGGGTCTGGCCTGCTGGCTGTGCTCAGCTTGGCTGCGTGCCAGAAACTGAGATTTGCAGTTTTGAATAAACATTTTAAGAGATGCCTCAATCAACCCACCCTGTGTGGATCATGTGCCCTATTCTTCATAAATAATGAAATGTGGAAAGAAAAAAGTGACTGAGTTGTATTGGGAAATGTACCTTTGTATCTTTGTGCACAAGGGGGAATGGAGAGGAAGGGACCTGGTCCCACAGACAGACATTTCCTGAGACACCCTGCATCCCCATCTTGCTGGGCTTCTCCAGCCAGGTTCTGGCTGCCAGGAGCTGAGGCTGTTTCCAGTGGTGAAGAACCACAGAAGCAAATCCTGTGTAGCCAGGGAGGCTCAGAGGAACAGGACTGTGCTGGTGCTGGGCAAATACTGCATGACAAAAAGTCCCTGTCCCCAGAGGTTAGAGTTCAAAGCAGGAAAAGCAAACAATGATAGAACAAACACATCAACCTTCCCAACAAGGTGACACAATTTAGATCCTAAAAATGGTAAAAGATTTTTGCTCTTGTCCATAAAATACCATAAGGACAAACAGCTGGCTCATCCCAGCAGAGAGAGACTGGAGAGGGGAAACTGAGGGAGTGAAGAGCACCCCAGCCAATTTGCTGATGACTAACATACTTTAAAACAGCAGGCTGCTTTTTAAACTTAGAAGGTGACTTGCTGAGTGGTTATTGGCTGCTCACTCCTGCTCTTGATAAGAGCTCCCACAGGACATTCAGTTCTTTCCAGCTTCTCCCGCATGGGTTTATCTGTGAACATCAGAGCAGAGCAAAGGGAAGGAGGCTGAGCAGGTTTGTTTCATCTCTGCTGTGACTAATCCTGGTGTGCTGGGCTGGCTGCTCTGTAACACACTGATAGCACTGACCTGACTGGCCCTTGGCAGCATCTTCCTGCTCTAGCAGGGGGCTTGCACTAGAAGATCCTCCGAGACACCTCGCAAGCCCAGCCATGCTGTCATTCCATGCTCTTCTGACAGGGCTCCATTGATAATTATCACAGGACCACCAATGATTCTAAGAGCAAGATTCAAACAAAATTAATTTTTACCAAGCTGGGAAACCCAGAGATCTGCATGAACATCACAGTGAGCATTCCAAAGGCTTTGGCTGAGGAGCTGCTGAGGGCATGCAGGACTGTACATTCCTTGGCAATCGAGGAATGGGACAGGCCCATTCTGGCACATCTGCCCTGTCAGAGACCCGTCCTACTGAGTGTGATTTGAGCTGGCCTCTGTGAGCAAAGCAGTTGGACTAGATGGCCTCCTGAGCTCTTTCCCAATCTAAGCTGTCCTGTAGTTCTACAGTTCAGATTTTTGTCCTGTTTTCAATATCACAGTTGTGTTTAATGTTAGTTATTTACCAGCAGTGCCATGTGTGCATCTTTAGGCCCCATAGAGATAATTTAACCTGTATCAATGGTGTCACTTTTTTGGGATTCAAAGGTCCCCAAGATGTTCTCAAAGCACACAAGGGAGCCTTATCACCCTGTTGAGGATCAAGTCCTTTTGTCTTGTGCTTACTCACAGCCTTTGTTTATTATATATACATCCAGTAACAAACACTTTGGAGGGTGGGCATTGTATTCCACAGGAGACGTGGGGCTGGCTCTGCAGCACTACTACAGCAGAAAGATGGAACATGGATTTATTTTTAGCTGAGGTAAAATGTGTGGAAGCAGAATGATAAGGAACAGGCAAGAAGTCAGTGACTGAGAGGCTGGGGAGGAGGGGACAGAAACCCAACTGGCTGAGTGTTTCATGTCTTAGCCCCTGGACTGCAGCACAACCTCTCCTCTTCCTCTTTGGTCTCAGAAATCAAAACATTCCTGCAAGTGACATGAAAGAGAAATGCTTTTCTACTATGCAAAAGCAGCTAAAAAACCAAGGGAAACTTTCAGAAAGATGGGGTTACAAAGGACTGCTTGGAATGCTGACTCAGGGCTCTCCTCAGAAATACCAAGCTATACAACTGGCTTTGTTGCCTTAACAGTTTTCTTCCTAAACCAGAGTTTGGTCTCTGCTGCTCCCGTGTTTGACAGCTCTAGAATCAGGTTGTTTAATTGGTTGGGGGCCTTCTAATTTTCATTCAGCCTTAGTTTATTAGTTGTCCATTCATGCCTATTTACTGTTACTCCAACAGCAGTATTTAGCTCAATCTGTTCTTTTCCTTCCTTTCCTATTTCCCTTGATGCATTAATAGCCATAAATCACATTCTTTTTCACACTTAATTTTGCTAGGTTTACTGACCTTCTTCCTTGTATCACTCCCTTGCTCAAAGAAAATTCATCATTACTATTTCTGAAGACTCGAGGGACTGGAATTACACTTCCCTTTGCACTGCTTGAGCTTGTGGTAATAATACATCTATGTTATAATGTGGGAAGAAATAAAATGTTCTGCAGAATAAGGGCTGATCTTAGCAAACAGGCCTGTGCACAGGGATTTGCAGGCTGGGATGGAAAACTGAGAGTCTCTCTGGCTGTGCTGCAGCTGTACCCTGAGCTAAGATGAGCAATGGGGCCAGAATGGCTCTCTTTGTGCTCAGCTTCCACGAAAGTTGTCCTGTGATCCACTGCTGGGGGCTGAGCCCATTTTTGAGTGGGGATCTGACCACGGGCACTGACCACAGGCCAAGGAAGAGGTGGCTGCAGCATCAGCATTTCTAGATGTTGTTATTTGATTACTTTTCTTGAAGTTGAGCTTTTCCTGCCAGATGAGAAACATCAATTCTCATGTTAGCCGAGAAAAATTTGAATGGATGAGCAATAAAAGCTCAGAACTTAGAAAGGAATTGAGAAGAGCCCAAGCTTTGCCCTGGTGAAAGTCACAGTGGTGGAGGCAGCAAAGCCATGCAGGGAGGTCAGGCAGGGGACAGGAGAGCCTTTGGGATGTGCCATGAGTGAGGGGAAGAGCTCCAGCCTCTGGTGCTCCTTGGCTGGGAAGCACTGCCCCACTTTTCTTGTCACAGAAGTTAATCAGAGTGTCCTCTGTGACAGCAGCAGCACTTTGTGCTGAGCAGGCTGGAAATGCAGTTTAGCCCTTGGTGGAGTTACTCACGGTTTCAGGTTTTGGACAAGTCTATACTGTTGAAGAATGTAATCACTGCATTTTAACTTGCTCTGATTTTGGATGTATTTGTCTTTTCACTACAAACTTTTAAAACCACTCACACTTTCTGCTGCCACCTCAGTCCATGAGGTTTGTTCTGATGTGTCTGTGTTAAATTTTTCATTGTCTGTCAGTACCTGGAGAGAAGAGCAGGGGGACCTATCCATGCAGCTTAAATACAATTTAATTAGAAGAGATTAATAAATCAGATATTTGATTATTTTGGTCTGGCCTGAGTTAAAGCTCTTGTTCCCTCCCAGCTGTAGGAGGGCTAGTTCAGCCAAAAAAATCCATGCCTAGATTTTTACTTTCGGGAAGTTCAGGCATTTGAGATCCAAAATTAGGTTTTCAGTTTGTGCCAGGAAGGCATCAGCCACCAGATTAAGAATTTGGATGCTTTGCCTCACAAAAATTTCTGGGAGTTGTCTGTCAGATCCAGGATTTCAGATCTATTCCCAGAGTAAGTTCAGCACTAAAGCTATGCCTCATCTTCTCACTGAAGAGGTAGGAAGGAAAAAATGAAAAATTATCTTGAAGGAACAGGGAGGAAAAAAAAAGAAAGAAAGAAGTAGGAAAAGAAAAGTGATAAAGGTGGTAAGTCACATGGGTGATTGGGGAATGAAGCTCAAGGGCACAGGGATGCAGCTGAAAGATCAGATAATAAATGTTGCTTTGTGTAAAAGGTTCTCCTTCCCATGTTCCAATGGCTGTCCCAGACACTTAGGGTCAAGGGGTTATTTTTAAGTTGGCCATTGATTCATACAAGATACTTGGTTATGAAATATGGGAATCTTTCACCAGAGGGAAAAACTTCCCCGTGAGCGACTGCCTGGAAACCCACAGCAGGGAAGGGTTAATGGTTGCTCAGTTTACAGCTGGGAATTGCTGGTATCCAGGAAACAACACAGAATGCACAAACCATGAGACCAGCTGGAGCCTGCTGGAATCCCATTCATTTTGGCAGAGGTGTCTGTGGTCTCCAATTCTGACATCACTGCATTTTCGTCACACAGGAATGCCTTAACCACTTCTCCCTTTCTATTTTTTCCTATCCCCCTCTTATTTCTGTGGCTGACTCAGATTGGCAGAGCAATGAGAAGAGGCAGATCACAAACCCCCCAAAGCTCCTGCCCTCGATGTGGCTGGTAGGTGGCTGCACCCCAGCTGTGAGATGCAGATTTTGGGGTGCAGGACAAGCCGTGCTCAGGGAGTGTGGGGTGGCTGGGAATCCTTCCTGCTCCCAGTCCTGTGCATCACCTGCCTGTAACAGAGCCCAGACAGGAAACATTCCTGGGCCCAGGAGTCTGTCCAAGAGCTGGACACACAATTGCACTGCTGCTTTCTGAGTGGAATTGATCAAACATGACCAAGTGCCATGAAGCAGCTGAAAACGCACGCTGCCTTTTGGAGTGGTGTGCACAGAGGTTGACTGTCACCTGCAGAAGCTGGCTGCTCACAGCAGGAACATCTCTGCCCAGAGGAAGCTGTGCCCCATCCCCATTTTGCTCTGGAAAGGCCTGACACAGGTGTTGAGCGTGTTCTGCATGGAAGACCCTTTGTTTTAGAAAAGATTGTGACCTTAAAGGGCTGTGTTAAGGGAAATATATTGTGTTTAAGTATTCCAGGACTGCTTCTGAAGCCTGTTTGTGTCTGGTATTTATCCTCAGCAGCTGATTTGCAACTTCACTGCTCTGCAAGCAACCACTGATTATCCTGTGATTCTTCTTCTCATGATTAACATTCTAAGCCTCAATGTTCAGCCTTATTTTAAAATGCAGAATAGAGCAATCATCACAAAGGAATCGCTGTGGTAATCCTGAGAAAATGCATATGTGTGACTGGGTCACCAGGGAAATGGAAGAAAATCAAAAAAGTGCTCTTGGAAAATTTGGAAAAAGATAGACTGCTGTAGACTGTTAAAAGACTTATCTAGATCTCTATTCTAGAAAATATTTTCTGGAAAATTAATCCAGAATACCTATGTGGAAGTTTCTCACTATTTAAGCTCCCTTTCTCAGAGTGTGCTCTAATTTAAAGCTTTGCCTTCTTTTCCTCTACCTGTTTACACAAATAGATGTGCACTCACACCCTCAGCCAGGTTTTCAGACCCCGAGGGAATGTCTCTATTGAAAGGTTTCTGGTTGGGTGTATGCAGTGTCAAACCTGTCACTCAGACTCAGGCCTGCATGGGCTGTGCTGTGGGCAGGGTCTGCAGGATGGAATTTGGCACTTCCTTGTCTCCAGCTGAGAATGCCCATCCTATTCCTTTTGCAGGTGTGAGGGGCCCTGTGGGCTGAGGCAGCCTGAGATGCTGCTCAGGTGGCAGCCTGTCCTGCCAGGGGCCCTGTGGGCTGGGCCATCACCTCTGTGTCACGAGGGAGAAGAGAAAGGCAGCCCTCCTCCTCCTCCTCCTCCTCCAGCCCTGCATCCCACTGCTGCAGCACACATTTGGAGGTGTTGAAATGACACTACATTGGAACAATTCAGGCTGGTCTGTGTTTTGCTTCCAGAGGGTTGTTACTGATCCTAGTGAGAGATTGAAAGGGTGGAAAGGAGAACAGGATGGAACATGCAAGCACCAGCCCTGCCAGGCTGGGGAACACAGCCAGTGTGAGTCCATGGCACACAGATTTCACAGCCAGCCTCCAGAGCTCTTACGAAACTGGCCCTGGAAGTCCTGGGCACATGGATTTTGCTAGATTCCTTGGCATTCTTAAATTTAGGTATGCCATGAATCATTTATATTTATATAAATGTCATTTATAAACTGCAAATCCTGAAGCAGGGTCCTAACACAGAAAGATTCTGATTTTCAGGAACTCTGAGCTTTAGCAGTTGCCAGTAACTTTCCTGGGACTTGCTGAATGTTTATTGCAGTGACCTCTTTAGGCACAGAGCATCTGAAAACTGCACCTTCCACTCTCAAAATTAGCAGTGCATTTATGTGCATTTGTAGGCACCTCTTCTTTCATATGAAGTGTTTGCTCACTGGCCTGTGGGATTGGGCTCAGAAGTTCCGAGTTTCGCTTGGTACAAGGTTTCAGCTTTTCAGAATGCTTTGGTGATCTGGACCAGGTGACATTTCAGGTCTCGTGCTGTGGGATTTGAGGCAGTGCACCTACTCCTCTTTCCATTGCTGGTGCACTTTTGTCATGGCAGAAGTAAGGCTTTTCCTGACAGGCAGGACAAAAGCAGCAGAGGTAAATAACCCCTCCAGGAGAGTGCAGTGCTTTAGGCTTGTGTCTGTCACACACACACCTGATCCCTCAGTGGGGCTTCCAGGCAAGGTCAATAATCCCAGCAGTTCACAGTGCTCTGCTGGGCTGGACCCACACTCACAGTTGCTGCTGTCTCACAATAGCACAGGATGGATCTCTTCCATCCGTAGCTGGATGTGGAGCTGGGCTGGAGTTACCAGCAGGTAACTGGTGCATTCTGAAGAGCTGAGTTTCCCACTGCTGGGAAGCACAGGCTGAGCTCTGACGGTGCCTCTAGTTCAGACAACCAGAGCAAACACCTGGCATCATTTAACTAGACTCAAAATATGGTTTTTCACATTAGAACTGAGGAGGAATGTGCCTGTGAGCCTCCTGGGGGTGGTGTGAGGAAAGCCACAGCCATTGGGGAATGTCATTAGCGTCAATCAGGCAGTGATCAAACCCACCCCGCCCCGGCTGCCCTGGTGTGAATGTGTCACAGCGCTGCTGGCAGCAGCTGGTGCTTGGCATTTCTGCACAGCCCCATTCGAGCCCTTGATGTTTATTTTTTCCATGCATGATCTTTCCTTGTTTACCACCCTTTTTCATAAGCAGGTCACCCATCTTGGATTGTTCAAGCTGGGGTCATCCCAGCACTGGGAGTCACTGGGAGACTGTGCTTGCCAGTCTCATCCTCCTTATCTTCCTGTTTCTGTTTTTACAGATCCTCTCTTCATGATAAGCAACATTTCAGACTCAAAGCTGTACTTTGAAAGGTAGCTTGAATTTTAATCAGAGTCTCTTACTGTGATGCTGTCCAGCCTGTCTGGCTGTTTTTGTGCACAGCCCCCTGAGTGAGATCTGGCAGTCGAGGAACTGTCTCTGCCTATCCTTAAGTGTAATGATGACAAACTATAGTTTAGTTTGAAGTACAGCATAGGAAGTTTTGTACCAATCTGGCTGTAGTAATGACATCTTTAGATGAGCTCAGTACCCACTAAAGTCAGTGGCAGGAGTGTTGCGTTGATCTCTGTTTATTTGAATATAATGTAACTTAAAGCTGAGGTTTGGTCTTGCACCTGCTACTCATAACAGCAATGTATGAACTGACATAGCAAACCAATCAAGAGAGCTAAACATTCAAAATGAGGTAAAGAAGAAGCCATACATATGAAATGAGCCTGATTTTAGAGCAAGCCTGAGTCTGACGCCATCAAAAATTGAACATGTTGTGTCACCTTCTTCATTCTCCATGATCAGTATTCATATTGCATCTTTCCATGTTCTTATCATCACTGCCTATATTTTATTTATGATTAGAAGAGGAACTAAAGGTCTGAAAGGCATCAGAAGATAAAAACCAGCACATCGAGTTAATGTGTCTGAAGTCGTGTGCCAGGTGACTGGTTGTTTTTAAATCAGGTAAATAAACGTTGTATTACAACATGAAAATGATGGAAAATATTGTCTGGCAGCAGCCTGGGCTGCACTGTGGAGCTGGGTGCAGGAGCTGCTGGTGGTTATTGTGTGCCTGGAGTTCACAGAGTTAGTCCTGAGGGGATATTTTGCAGTCAGCTGAGGGCTGAGGGCTCTGGCCCACCACAGTTTCCTGTCTCCCTCCCGAGAAGAGTCAATGTCTGTCACATCTGTAAAGTCACACTACATTTTGATTATTCTCTGCATTTTTCTTTAATTATGTCCCCTTTTTGCTTCTTAAGAGACTCTTAAAATTTTCAAATATAATAAGAAATAATAGTGACCAATTAAAAAGCTGTGGGTATTAAGTGGGAAATAACAGACTGAAACAAAAGTCAGGGATTATCCTGGGAAATGACGTTTATGGATCCTGGACCACTCAGTTCTGTGAGGCAATCTGAGGTTTTGGCTAGGCTTAAAAATGCAGCAGCGCAGCTTTGCAAGAAGCTTTGACAGAAATCAAGTAAATGCAAGAAAATCAAGTAGATTTTCTGCAAGGCTGGGTATGGAGGGGAGGCAGCTCTCAGCTCCCCTCAGCAGCACTGCTGGCCCTGGCCCTGTCACACTGCACCCGTCTGTGTCAGGGCTGCAGCTTTCCCTGGGTGACCCAGGATGGTCCTGGCAGCAGCCAGGGTGTAGACATGGTTATACAAGCAAAAAAAAAATTTTCCCCTGTATACTGCATTTCCCTTGTAAAGTTAATGTAAACCAGATGGGTGAAAACATTTTTTTTTTAGTTGTAACTCCACCGGGACAACCAAATATTATTTATGCACCGTATGGTGAGCACTGAAGGGAAGGGTGAAGAGGTTTTGTGTGAAAAGCTTTGTCAGGCACAGCCCAGCTATGCTGAGTGGTCTGAGAGGTTTGGTACAGCTCTGCAGATGTGTTTGTGAGCAAGGTGTCACAGCAGAGAGCAGCCCAGCCCCAGCTAGCCCTGGACAGGGTGTTTGTGTAGAGAGGACAGGATTTGGGAATGGTATAGGAATGTATAAAATCATTTCAGATGACACTTGCTTTGAAAAGACAGCCAATAGGGAGGAACTTGCAAGGTCCAAATGTTGCATTGTTTGGTCTTTCTCCTCTTTCATGGTTGAATAATGGTGTTTTAAGACATCTTATCCAAACATCATAAGTTTTATCATGGCTGAAAAGGTGGCTGAAAAAGATTATACCTTTTCTACTAAAAAACCCTGCCCTGAAAACCAGCATGTGAAAGCATTAGCTACTAAAAGTAAGTCAGATTACTTTAACTTTCATTATAGTTTCAACACCTTAGGTCTCAGTAATGAAGACACTTTAAATTTAACTGTACCTTGGGCTTTAACGTGACTTTACTGGACCTTAGGCTTTCATGTGGCATCTCTTGAAGTCTGCACTCAATGGCTCATGAGTTACATTCTGATAACACCATTAGACAAAACAAAGTCAAGAGGGAAGAAAAGCTCTTAATCAGCTATGCAAATATGAACACTTCTGTGGAGGTGTGGGACCAAGGATTTATCCTTATAAATCGCTGTGACCATCAAATGTTAGGTGAAGCTCAGGACAGACCATCAGGCTCAATTGGTGTCATTGCTTTGGCTTGGAATACTCACCTAGGAAAGGATGGGGTCCAATCTCAGCAAGGATTTCTAGACCTGATCTTTTTTGTGCAGCCTTTCTCATGTGAATCAGACTTTCAGGATCAGGATCAAGGCCCTCATCCAAAGGCTGCTCAAGTCAATGGAAAAACTCTCATTGTCTTTAGTGAGCTTTGGACCAGGCCCCAAAAGTTGAGTCATACTTTGAATGGAACATTGTTTGAAGCAAAACAGGCTCAAGGCTTCATTCACGTAGAGGTTTTAACTGTTAAGTGAAATTTCCCAAGCACTTCCTGTGCCCTCCTGCCTGCTTCCTGCTGTCACCTCTCCCGAGGGGACACATGCCCAGGGAGAACATCATGAGCCCAGTGCCTGACTGCAGTGTCCTCAGCCTGTTCTCTACCTTTTCTCCATGAAATCCTGGCCACGTGACCAAAGTGCAGATGTCCCATTTCCCCCTAAGAACGTGGGGGAAAACATCTTTAGTTCTTTTAATTTCAGCCTTATAATTCCCATTGTTATTGACCTGTGAGTATTTGTTTGATCCAATTTTATTTTCAATTCCCCCATACGTTCCTGTGACTCCAGGTATTCCTAGGGAAACTGTTGCTTTTGGATGGAGAGGGGCATCAGCAGAGGTGGCAGACCAGCTCTTCTCTTCAGTAGGGTTTCAGTACACAGAAATAGTGGTTATGTCTCATACTTGTTGCTTTAGTGCTTGTTTCACATCAACTGGGCAAGGACACTGGGTGGAATGATGTGTTTGTGTTTATTTTTACATGTGACATTTAAGAGGCAAAATAAAGCGCAAAGATTTTCTCCAGATGTGTTTATAACAGAGATCTAGAAATATGAGGCGTGTTTTGTTGACCTTAGGTACAGGTACTTCCTCCTTACTGATTCACTGTAATCACTATGCAAGTGATATATATCCACTGGAACTGTCATCACCCCAAAATAATTAACAGCCCGGCAGGTAGGACAATTAGCAGGGATGTGAGAGACTTCTGGAGTCAAACCCAGGAGAAGAACTCATGCCCCAAGTCTTAATGTGAAGGTATTTCTCACCAGAGCAGTGGCTGCTTTAGGGCTCTCCTGTTGTGATCTTCAATTTTGATTAAAATCTCAGCAGATCACTAGACCTAAATGCAGAGATCACTTTGAGCCCCAAAGTGTCAGAGCACTTCTGTGGGAGACCAAGTTCAATGCCTATTTAATATTTGTACAAAACAGGATGGTTCCAAAGCCACATTCCCATTACACATTTCAGGTCCAATGTAGTGTAATTTTCCTTTAAGAAAACCTACAGCGAATCCAGAAAATTCCCAAGTAGCTTTTCCTCTTGAGCTACCTACGGGCTGTGCCAGAGTGGCTGACGTACAATGAGATTTTGCCCTCAGTAATTTGAAGTCCATGGGTTTTTCCTAAGGGTGATTCATTTTACAAAAACACACAACAAATAAACAAACACATCACTGGAGTTAAGAAGCAGCATGTGCTGTGGATTAGGGAAAAGAGCACCCCTCGAAAGCCCAGGTGTCATGTTCAGTAGAAAGATAATGTTGGCTTTTTCCATTCCATTGTCTTCCTTTCTGTCTACTCTTTGCTCACTGTGTCTCCCTTCATTTAGTCCTCACTCTCTGTGTCATTTGTTTGTCTCCCTTGCTTCTACACTTTGTCTAGACCAGGGTGTGGGATGTCTTGGCCAACACCAGCTAACAGTAGAGCAGATAAGACAGTGAGCCTTGGGCTTGCTTTAAATGGAGTGACTTAGATACACTAAAATATTAAACTAAATATTATCTCCTTTTCTAGATGAGCCGTTTTCTCCTCTGAAATGAATGTTGGTCCTTTCTCGAGTAGGGTCAGCACCAGTCCCATCAGCATCCCTTCTGAATGCCTGCCAGCCTTGCACAAAGCAGCACTGATCAGCCTGGCATGTCCAGCTCATTCTTGATCTCTCCCCAGAGGGAGAACTGGGTTTGCAAGAAAATGTTTTCCTTTCTGCAGCCTCATTTTTGTTGAAAATGACATTCCTGCACTGTGCTTGACTACAGAAGGTGGGTCAAAGCACATCTGATGCTTGGAGTAGGACCTCAGGAGCTTGAAAGTCTATTCCAGGGATGCAGGGCCCTTAACAGATTAAGCATTTCCTTAACAAATGAACTTTAACTGAAGTGAGCAGGCAGGGCTCCAGTGTTTGCCAATCTGCATTGTAAATGCTGTGGAGGGAGACAGGAAGAAGTAAGTAGAAGCAGCTTAGGACACAAATAGGAAGGAAAAAAATATAATTTGATTTAATGTATTAGTTCCCATCTAAACTGAGATTTCAGTTTTGTCTCTTCCATCTCCCTCCCCATCCAACTTTCTACAGCAAGTTTGAGTCCTCTCCAGTGAAATTTCAGTGATTGTCAGCTCAAGGAATTTGATCAAAATTAAGCCCATTTCCCCAATAAGTCCACACAGGTTTTTTCTTTTATTTGTAGGAAATGCACATGTGTAACTAAATCCAAATTTGGCAGAGATAAGGCTTTTGAATCAATTCACAATGAGTCTCATTCATTCTGCTGTAGCTGAAGCCCAGCATCTCACCCTAGAAGGTGATTAGCTTCTCCATATAGCAGTATCCCTGCCCTTTTATTTTCTTGTAAGCATATAATTGGTGAGGCAGAATGTACCTGGAATGTATCTTGCTGCAGCAGACACAACAGCTCTGTTTTTTGGAAAGTGACTCTCAGAATGTCTTAGCTACAGTCCAGTTGTCATGAGATGATTAATTAGCCATGAGCTGGGCGGGCCAGGGGGCTGAGGGCTGGCAGCAGGCAGGGAAATGGCTAAACAGATTCAAGGAACAGTAAAGCAGGCCAAGAGCTGGAGGAGAACTGCTGGAGAGATCTCTGGTTTGAAGGCCAAAGATTTCCAGGCAGAAGCCAGAAGGGCTTTATAAACGTAAATGAGTGGGTGGACAGAACTGATCAGCCCTGCATTCGGAGGTCTCGCGATTCACTGACCCTCTTTAGCACCAGATGCTGCTTTTAATGCACAGCTGGTGGTGGAGGAGTATTTCTGTGTAAACAGACTGGGAGATGGATCTAACATGCAGGCTGGAGCCCAGAGCCGTGTGCCCAGTACTGTACTGGCTGAAGGCTGGGATCTGATGGTGTCCCGCATGTTGTACTGTACTGGGATGAATCACTTCCTGCCTCTGCCCTTTCTGCTGGTGCTGCATCACGGCACTGCTGCTCTGGGGCTGGATCCTGCAGCCCTGGGCTGAGCTGTTTGTGTGCTCCGAGCCCGTCCTGGCGCCTGCTCGCACGGAGAGGAGGCTGCTGTGCGTCTAAACTGCTGTGTCATACTTGGTTATTAATGACCGAGAACCACATGACACAAAGTTCTGGGAAGCTCCAGCAGATTCCAGGAAGGGGTCAAGGAGTTCAATAAACAGTTTTATTAGAACTTGAATTGCAACCAAAAGGCTACACATTGACTTTTTTTTATAAAAAACTTTGTGAGTGTTACTTGAATTTAGAAATCCTGTGAATAGCAGCAGAAGCACACAGGGTTATCTTTTCTTCCTGCTGATTTTTATGTCACTGCTAGTTCACAGTTGTCCTCGATAAGGAAACCTAAGTGCACCCTCCATTTATATTTTCCAGTTGCTTTTCCAGCTTGTTGGTAAACTGTAGGGTTATCTGAATTTCAAGGGTCATATTCGTGCCTCAGTGATACTGGTGGAAATTCAGAGATGAGCAGAGAGATCCTAGACTGCACCAATGCCTCAGGTGACCGTAGCACCTCGTGTGGGCAGGTCACCCGTGCTGGTAAAGGAGAGAGAAACTCCAGGTGAGTGCCTCACCTCAGTGGGGTGCAGGTCATGGTTCAGGGTGACAGATTCCATGTGAGCACACATTGCTGAGGAGCCCCGGGAAGGGAACGAGCACCCACTGCGAGCAGTTGTGTGGCTGGGCACAGGACACAGGGCTGGGCTCAGCAGGCAGGTGGCCACCTCTCAGTGTCCCCAGCCTTAGTGGCACTAACTGGCTCTGGCCCCTGGCAGCAATCCCACCAGCTGAGCAAGTTGGTGCTCTGTAAAAAAATACTTTTTCAGTGAATTGCCTTTGCTAAAGTAATTGCTTTTACATTATCTCTACCACACAGTCGTTAAGACCAAGCTGCAGTTCTGTCTCCCTGAACATGCTTTCAATTAATGCTCCTGGCTGCACTTCTGTGTTTGCTTCTGCTGCCATCAAGCACTGGGAGCTGTCTAGCACGGTGTATGGTATAAATGGCTCAATTTGTTCATTCATCAGCTTGTCTGTATCAGAAGGAACGAGAAACAGGAATTCATCTCCCTTTCAAAGTGATCATAAAACATCCATTATAGTAAATATTAATGAGCATTAATGAGCATTGCTATTTCACTGTTACTAATGAGTGTTGAGGCACAGAAATTAAGGGTCCAAGCCAACTTATTCTGGTGTAAAATTTGAGGTGCTTTTTGGCCTTACTAGAAAGTGACCAATTTGCTACTTGAAATAAATAGAAGAGCTACCACCAGAGGCTGTGTGTACCTCATACTCTACAGGACAAAATCCCTGGTGCTGGCTTTGTTGGCTGTTTGCTGCCAACCACAGCTTTGTGGGAGAATGTTTAGCAGTTCTCACACTGAACAGACAGACCAGCATTGCCCCCCAGACAGAACTGAATGTACCAAAGCTCTGCACTGGGTCATCCCCTGGGTGCTGTAGCCACCTTTGGGGTGAAACACAGCAAGTGCTCAGCACAACATTCAGAGCTACTCAGCAGTGTTTAATGGAGGAAGTGAAAAACACTACATCTGTTTGAAATAAATGGGGAATTTTAGGGAGGTAGAATGGAATTACCCAAGCTGGGATCTGACTTCAGTTAACTGGCGTTAACTCTTGCAAAAGCAGCCTCAAATTTTTCAATGATCACATTGGTCAGAAGTGCAGTCTGACCTCTTGTCCTAGGGATGGCATTCCAAACATCCTGGTACCTCCTACCATGGGGAGCTGGGCTGGCTCACGCTGACTCAGAGAAAACCCTGTTGCTAATCTCTGAAGCTGCTTCCACAGCACTTGGAGTTTCTCAAAGCCTTCACCTAAATTGTGCCATCACTTGCCATGGCTCTTCCAAGGTTCCTCATTAGAAAAGCTTTCTGTACTTGGCATATCCAGCCTGTTGGTGCTGCTGGACAATGGCCAGTCTCTGCAGGAGTTCTGTGCCATCTCTGTTGATCATTCCTGGTCTGATACACGTTATCTGCAGAGGCTGCTGAAGTTCTGGGTACTGCAGACACTACACTTCATGTAGAAGTGGAAAATAGATATGCAAAATCTGCTTTTTCATGCCAGAAAATTTGCATCTTAGGGAATGGCTAAAGCTGTGACTGGAAGGTGTAACTGTGGCATATCCAGGGAGTTCTGAACTTCTTTGAGGAGGCAGAGGTGACAGGAGCACACAGACAGAGCCTTCAGCTTTCTGAGGCTGAGTCCCTGGTTCTCTGCTTACCAGTAAGGGCAGAGCTGCAGATCACCTTAAACAAAAGCACTTTGCTTTGCCCCAGAATATGAGCCATGTCCAATTAAACTGGTGCACGTGCACAGTCTCACACTGAGGATTTCCAGCCTCACAGCACCAAAGGCAGCAGGACTGAGTCTTGCTGTTCTGTGCCTCCATGCCCTGTGGTGTCTGTCCTGGTGGGGATGAACTCCAGTGGGTTTTCCCATAGTTGGGCATTTACTGCTCTCTCTCTCAGCTGCTTTCTGTGCTAGTATGAATACAAGGCCACTGCTCCTGAAGCTTTTCTCTTTGCAGATGCATTCATAAAATTTATTTTCTATCTGACAACTACAGTGAAGCACAAAATGTTAACATATTTTTGACCTGTGTCTTTATATCAGATCTGGTGGAAAGCTGCCAGTTGCTTTGAAATTATACTGATGGATAAAGAGACACATAATACACATAATGTGTCTGTAACATATACAAACATAGCACGGTGACATAAATCCCATTTCCTTGGGCAGTCAGGTCAAAGATAAGAAATCTGCCAAGAGTCACCACAGGATGCTCTGCCAAAGACAAGGTTGGCATGAAAATGGAGGAGATGGCAAAGGAAATTTTAACATTTCACTGGATAACTATTTCTCCCAAAGTTTCAATCAAAATGTTTTGGCAGGATTTATTTGTTACAAAATAAATAATATAAAATGATATTTGATTTTCTATCACTAAAATTTCCATGGAAAGTTTTAGATCAGGCCCAGTTAGAAAGCCCAAGTTTCCAAGCAACAACAAAACCAGACAGACTGATCTTCTTTAGCTGGAAAACATAAGGATCAACAGAAACAGGACATGTGGGGAAAATATACATGGACTGAGGAGAAAGTTCTTAGGAAGTGAGGACCATTCAGTGAAGGGCTTTGCATTTGGGTGACAGTAAAAAAAATTACCCTCAGAAGTTGTCCAAGCAACAGTGTCCTGTTTATATCTTGTGGTCTTATGAGTAACTGACTGGAAAAAAACAAGAATGAAAAGATAACAATTACAATAAAATTAAATTAAATAAGCCAGTGACTCATTACAGAGCAGTAAAAACAAAAACAAAATCATTTAGGTCCCAATAACAACAAGAGAATCAAAAGGAAACACAGAAATGGCTGGACTGCTTTCCTTATATATACAATCAACCACATGGAGACAGGACAGGAGCAGAACCCATCACAGTTATTCTGTGGAAGGCAGAGAAAACAGAAAAATATGGACTGCAATGCTATTGGACTTCAGCAATGTTAATTTGAGTGGGACAAAGCTTTTTCTGAGGTGCCACAGAGGGACACTCCTCTCCACACATCCTGGCAAGGCACCCTGCTGGAAGGGACAGCAGGATTTACCCCGCAGTCTTGCTCCATAAATGACTTTTATTGAGCAACATGGTCAGGCTTTAGAAAAGCATTATCAGTGAAGACCCATCCATGATCTCCTTCATAATTCTGATAAAGGCTCGGGGCTAATCCCAGAGTAAGTGCAAGCCAAGGAACTCTTGGAATATTTAAGCAAATATCGATTTATCTCAATTTCATATGACTCTGCTGGGACAATTTGTGAAGTTCCTGTGCTCCCAAAGCACAGTAGTGTTTGGAATTGTGCATCCTGGACTCAGAGCTTTTCACAGAAATCTCACATGGAACGAGTTCTGCATGGCTGCAGTGCTTTGATTTAGCAAAAACCCTCAAAGGTTTATTCTGAAGGAAAAAAAAGTATTATACAAAGGGGTACCTTGACCTTTCAATGCTATTCAACTACCAATGCCAATAAGAACCTGAAAAACTCAGGGTAGAATATCAAAATTTCCAAAGTGGGGAGTCATTTGTACTGGCTCACCTCTGAACTAATTTTATTTCTCTGCCTCTTTTCACATATTCCAGTGTTCTCCTTGATCTCCAAAGTATCCCTTCTTCGGTGTCTGAAGTGTGATGGAGAGAGGAGCACAGGGACTTTTGGACTGGGTTGGAGTTGTTTGTGACAGAGTTTACAGACCTTTACCTTCCAGCAGGAGGAAGGCTGACCAGCTGTTTCTGAAGCTTTAGAAATTCTGTGTAAATGCATCTTGTTTAGTTCTTTATCATCGCATCCAAAGAACAAAAGGCACTTTATAAACACAAACAAAGAGTGTTCATTCCACTTATAAGGTAAAGTAGTATCTCGGAGGAAAACAAGACACAAAGCAGCAAAGTGATTTCCCCACATTTGCTCTGGAAGGCACTAGGAGAGCAATAAATAGAATCTAAATCTCCTGACTGCTTGTCCTGTGCCTCAGCCACGAGACCAGGCTCCATCTGACAGGCCCTGGTTGCTGGAGTGAGCAGCGTGGTGCTGCACAGATGGTAAATCCTGTGCAGAGTAAACAGGCAGAGCAGGGAGCAGCTGCTGCTGCCTCTCCGGCAGCGCGGGCTGGGATCTGTACCCCTCACATCTCCTGCCCTGCCCTGTCCTCACTTTGCTGAGCTGTTTACAGCCTGCTTCCCTGGAAGCCAGCACAGCTTTTCTCAGCTAGTCCTTCAATTCTTGAAAAGACATGACTCAAGCACTTAACCCTTTGGCTGCTGTGGCTGCGCCGCTGGCTGCTGTTCGTGCTCGGGTTGCCCGTCCTTTGCTCAGGAATGTTCTCCTGGGCTGTTCCTGGCACTGGGAGCTGCAGCCACGAGGGTAACACAGAGCTGCACTGATTTCAAGCTCCCTTGCCTTCACCAGGCTGTACATTTCAAGGCTTGCAGGGCTGAACAAACACGTCCTTCACGAGCTGCTCGGTTCTTTCAGCGTGAAAGACGCTGCCCGAGACCACGCAAGGCAAGGCCACTCTCAGGTTTTGATTTGCACACATGGGCCTTTCCCTGAGGAAGGACTTTTGTCTTCAGTCAAGAAAGCTTAGTAGGAAAAATTAACTTGCCCCCATCTTCTCTAGTCCTGGCTTACCAAAAGATTGACACTGACCCCTCTCCTGTTGCGTTTGTGTTCATGTTACAAATGTTTCCTGCTGATATCAAATTCCAGTTTGCTACATGCATGCTCTGGTTTTGATAAAAGTGAGCTGAATTTATACCTCTGCTCTAAAATAGTAACTTGCCAACTGGGCTTTATACTTTGAAATGCCATTGCCAGTATCATAACAGATGCTCCCAGTAAGCTGACAACCCAGATTTCCCACTGAGGAATCATTCATGCATGCTGCTGTTGTAGCAGAATCTGACAGTTCTCCAACTCATAACCCACCTGTAATCACTACTTTGCTTTTCTTTAACTGCTGAAGATTGTGTCTCAGGTGTTTATAAAAACTTAGTTTTATTTAATCCTCAAAATGTATTCGGTTTGCTACCAGATGAATGTAGCAGAATTCATCTGGTTGGGAGATTACAAAATAAAGGGTGGTAAGAGAGAAAAAAAAAAAGTACGGAGCTTAGAGCTATGAACAATGCAAAATTTTTCTTAGAGGTTATTGAAAATTCACTGGAAACCACCAGACTATAAAATCAGAGGCTGAGTTCTCATCAACTTTGCTAACATATAGTCAGTTCAGCATCAACTAGGAGGGATGGACTGAGTTCACTTTTTTCCACCTCTTCAAAAAATCTAGCAAACATCCAGAAAAAGTATCAGACTGAAGTGGCATGTGCCAGGCTGCATAGCTGGAAGCAAAGAGGAGGTGTTCTGGCAGGAGTGCTCTCCTCTGATTCCTGAGGCTCTGGGCAAACCAGGCTGTGCCACTCCGAGCAGAACATGCCCCCACACATGGACCAGAGCTGCAGCAGGAGAGGAGCAAAGGTTCACCTTGAAGGGACAGAATGGCTGAAGAGAGAGGCACAAAGGGGGACAGGATCTCCTCAGACACAGCAGCTCAAGGAGGGCCATAACAGCAGCAGCTTAAAGTTATCACAGAATGTTTATTATTCACCAGCATTACACACTGCAAAGCTTTTTGATGTCTGCTCAGCTCAGACCTGGAAGAGCTGCCGAGCCTCAAGTTGCAAGGTTAACCCAGCTTGATTCCCAGCTTGGCCAAAGCCTGTGCTTAACCCTGACATGTTTGAAACTTAAGCTATAAAGTGTCATAAACAGGGACCACTTGGTTTTAAATGCAAGTATAGAGAGTCATTTCATGACAAAATGGTCCAGCAGGATGTTCCAGTATCTCTGTCCATAGAATCCTAGCTCTGCTAAATGAACTGCTGAGAAAATGAGTCTGAGAATAAGATGTGTTATATCTTGCAGATATCAAACCTGTTGTTTTAGTACCTCCCTGAAATTTGTAACGGGTTTACACTGCAGCAATGTCATCGGGCAGTAAGATTGGTGGGCACTTGAGGTTCATTAAGCAAATTAAGCCACACTTGAGAAGTGTTTTGTGACAGTGAATCAGTCTGGGCCTTTACCAACACACAAATGCTATGGAAAAAAGTGTTTATAACTGGCATTTGTGTTCCAGCAAATATTTTAGCAGAGAGCTTAACTGAAAGCAAGTGCAAGTGCTGCCATGTGGTTCAGAGTGCCAGGGTGTCACACAGGTGCCCAGTGAGCTGGGATTTGTTTCTCTGCAGCCCATGGGGAACTGGAGTCATTTGCAGCAGAACTAATTCTTGTTTTGTGCAAGGCAGAGCCGTGAGGGGAGAGGGGAGGAAGCAGCAGGCATACATCAAGCACTCTTTAGGCAGCGAGCCTCTGCCAAGGGGAGATAAGGAGAAATGAATTAGCTACTCTGGAACCAGCTCTGCTTCTTCTTCTCAAATAACTTCGGCTCAGTGCCTAGTGAAAGCACATCCTTGCTTTGAATGTCTTGTTTCCGTTCCATGTCAATTTTCTAGTGCTAAACTAATTTGCTGAGGCTCTGCTAATGTCCCTGCCAGAGGAGCTTCCATCGCCCTTATCTTTATTTACTCAGAAACATCATGACAGTATATTTTAGCCCTCTTTGCCTTTCAGCAAATTATTTTCAGCAACATTCCCCATCTATCCCAAAAGCTGCTTCCTGCACAGGGATACATCTTAGCAAGAAGAAAATGCAAATGTAGCAGTCAGGTCCTGGACATGTGTTGCACAATGCTGGTGACAGAGCAGTGAGTGGTTGGTAGCCCTGACCTTGGCTCAGCCAGCAGCCTGGGATGCCAGCAGCACCACAGAGCAGCACTGAGCCTGCAAATGCTGGACTGGCACTGAGTGGGCACTGTAGGCAGGAGCCCCCTCTGCTTGGGGCAGTGGGGATGGTCCCTGTCAGCTCTGAGCCACAGGCTCTGCCTTTCCCAGGGCCTGCACAGCTGACTGAGCGTGGCAGGTCACAGCAGGGCTCTGCACTGCTCAGCAGCAGTCTCTCCTTTGCCTTTCCAGAGCTCGGGCTGGTTGTTGGACTCTTCTAGCAAGTAACTGCAGCAAGAAAGAGGGGCATGCCTTAAGTGCTGGACCAGTGTCATGAGACAGGCCAGAGACAGTCCAGGGCCCGTTTCTTGCAGGACCTCAACCTAGTGGCTCCACGTGATTTATTTTGAGCTCTTTAGTCAGTGAAGTATTTAATAGTTTTGTAACTAAAACCTGTCCTTAGGTTTATCCGTTCTTCCCATGTCTGCACCTCCGTCCCTGTGGAGGTCTGGGATGTGGCTGCACAAGAGCATCCACGCTGGGCTGGGGGAGGTTACTGGAGGGCAAAGGCTGATCCCTCCCTCCCTCCCTCCCTCCCTCTGCGGGCTGAACGAGGAGCCTCCCTGGAATGACGCAGGATGAGCTGTTCCCTAGAGCTCACCCCGATGTCTCCCTGACAGGCAAAGTGATCCCTGCCAGGGGCACAGGGCCTCTGGAGGCACAGCACTGAAGATGGAGATTCTCCCCACAGGCAGAATGCCTCCAGCAGGATGGACACATGGGACCCTTCCTCTCTCCTGGAAGCTGAAGATTTGGAGGGAGCCTGTTCCACACCTTTGGGGACTCAGCCATCTGCAGCTTCTTACCTTCTCCTTCCCTGCTTGCTTATGGCACTCACTGGAACCAGATTTAATGCTACACTGCTTAGAACACGTGAAGAGTCAAGCCCTCTTGTTTTATTTTGTCCTTGGAATAAAGTCCAGGGTTACAATGATTACAGGTGCTATTCAGTTTCCTATCAAATAATTTCTAATTATGCATCTCTTTTAATCACGATCTCTTGGCTATGACAAAGGAAATGCAGGAGGTTCTGGCTTGGACATCACAGATAATGACTTTCTAGTAGTTTCAGAACAACAAGGTACCAGTGCCACCTCTTGTTAGTAAAATCTGATAGCAGCAAGCCAATGACTAATGGTCCAGGACCAGTCTTGCTCTGTTCCACTGCTGTCATGTGAAGTCACTTTCTTGCTTAGCTTATGGGGCCATTGGGGATGTTGGACAGAAAATTTTTACACCTAGAGTACATTTGCAATATTGAAAAATTCTGGAAGATTGTGCAGTGCTGGTTCAGGGGACAGGCAATAGCACAGGGATGAGTGTGGCCAGCAGTGCCCTGAACCCACCATGTCAGCCCTGGGCACCTGGACAGAACCCAGGGATCTAAACCCTTGCTCCTCTCAGGAGACACAGGAGAGTTCAGGAAAACAAAAGCTCTTTTTTCTTGCTCTTTTAGATTGGCAGGGAGTGCATGTACTCCAAGGAACAAGAGTATCAAATTTGAATCACTGTTTATTTCTACCACAGCCATGCCCAAACTCTTGGACTGAGTTTGGGACCCTGTTGCCATGTGTTCAGAATGTGTCAAAAGAAACTACAGCACAAATGAATAAAACAGAAACAGTGAGAAAAAGAAGCAAATGTAGAAGGAGGGGAAATAATCTGCATGGGATGAGAGAGCTGGTGATAGAGTTGGGCAGGAAAACCCAAGTATTGACCCCACACCTCTTGAGTAGTCAGTCATACATTGACTTTATCACACTGCCCAGTTCCTTTTTGTGTTCAGAAAGATGCCTGTATCCAGAGCTTATATCAAAGTTATTACGAGCTCTAGTTCAGGCTTTTCTTTTGTACAATACCAGAGCTCATTCCAATGGAAGTGGAACAGAATCCCAATTTCGGCATACTTTGGATATGAACACGGATGTTAATTCAAGTATCTGTGAAAAAACTAGGAACACTTGCTTTAGTTTTATAAATGGATGTAATCCCACTGAAATGAATAATACAACTCATCCCAGCTGCAGGATTAAATGTACATTCTCTGCTCTTTTAAGATCAGTACCATTATTTAGTACTGTCTGTAGTAATAATTGGCTACAACCCCTACCCTGTACTTTTGACAGCAGTCTCCTTGGCACAGATACACCCAGGGTTGAGCCCAAGAGTCAGTGTTGGCCAAAGCAGAGCCCCAGGATGTGTGAACAAGGTCCTGCCTGTTTGGCTGTTTCGTTGGTGGGAGCAGCAGCCCAGCTCCCTGACTAGGGCAGAGATGCTGAGCAATACAGGCAGTGCTGACAAGGAAGCTGCTCTGAGCTCAGGGAAGCGTTGTTTGCCTTTGGCCTGAAAGGCTGAGCCTCAATTCTGCTGCCAAGCCTTGGAGCTCTCGCCCCATGGACAGACGCACACGGCTTTTCCCCATCAGCTTCATCAGAATAAAACTGTTTTGTGGTTTCTTGTTATAAACTCTTTACAGAAGCTAATTACTGTTGGCACGGAATTAACCACCAGTTGTTTAAGTGAAATTTTGCTCAGCTCTGGATCCTGCCTGCACTCACAATATGGTGAGAGGAACGTGCTGCCCAGCTGTGGGTGCTACCCACAGGGGCTCTGCCAGGGCAAGATCAACCCCTCTGCCCTTCAGGTAGAACTTAAAAATCCTCTTTTACATTTCCAATAAGCAGGGGGTGAATCCCAGCGTCCTTGTCAACAGTTCCCCTCTAAACAAACTCCATTCTACTGCTCAAACTGCAGCAGCTGCAAGTGCTCTGGCACCTTTGCCAGTGTGTTCAATCTGCTCTGTTCCAGGGGCACATGAGCTGTGCAAGGCTGCAGGGAAAGAATCCCTTTCAGGCTGCTTTGCTGCTCAGTGCTGAGCAGGTGTTTTTATACCTTTCTGAATAGCTGCTTTGACTGTGAAAATGAAGGGGAAAAAATCTGTCCTGTGGAGACCAACCTGTGAGGTTTGCACTTTATTTATGGGAAAATAATTCAGCAGGGTCAATGGGGCATCAGTTTACAGGGTACCCTAGCGCCACTGATGAGTAATCTGCTAATTAATAGCTTTGGAAATGCTGCCAAGATGCTGCCAGAGTGATTGCAGCACACCAGCAGACCTCGCTCACCTCCTGAGCAGACATTCTCAAGAGCAAGCAGAGCTGCTGGGATGAGCAGGATGGCCTCTTACTGCTCCTTCCAGTCTGTTTTGGAGGCCAAAAGATATTAGATCTTGTGTCTGTCCTCAAATACAGATCTTTATTTTTGTATTCCTGGCATCATGAGTCTCAGTAGCTGAAAGTCAGCCCTGACTTCTCTCTAAGCAAGATCCCAGTGTCTTTAAAAAGAGTAACAAAAATGCAAATAATCTGACAGCTTCCTCTTTGGCCAACAGGAATTCAACAAATAAATCTGCACACTGTGTCTTTAAACCTAAGGAATCTTTGTGCTGAAGCTGAAGTAGAAAAGCTACCTGTTCATCTAGAAAATAATGAGTTATGCACTATGGTCTCTTGTTCTTGCATCTAAAAAGCAATACTGATCCAAACTAAATCTGTCAGTGAGACATAGATACTTGAAGGATTAGTTTCATGGGATTCCTATTTGCATTGCCAACTGCTGTCTCCCAGGAGGGTTGAATACTGGGAAAATCTGTTCTAAATCTATAAATTAATTAAAAAACCCACAGGCCCTTGTTCAGTATCTTCAGTGCAACATCTTCAGTAGGCATTGAGGATGTTGGGCTGAAGAAAGAATGCTGTTCCAGTGCTTTCTGTCCATCTGTTCAAAATTCACCCTTCATTTTGCATTAAATGTGCTGTTTCCTCAC
The DNA here is from genome assembly GCA_013400575.1 of Peucedramus taeniatus. Lineage (NCBI taxonomy): Eukaryota > Metazoa > Chordata > Aves > Passeriformes > Fringillidae > Peucedramus > Peucedramus taeniatus. The sequence goes on along the minus strand of WBNO01027744.1, from coordinate 62,424 downwards.
CAGACCCGGCTGCTGGGGAAAAAGAATTCAAAGCAGAGAAGAGTGGATGTCTGGGGTGCACCTGAATTGGCTCAGGCTACCCCTGAGCCAGGGCTTTGCAGGGAGGATCAGCCCTCTGCTGCTGGACCTGCTGGCAGTCATGTCCCTCGTGTGTGCCCCTCAGTGCCTCATTTACTGTTTGTGTGCAGGCACAGAGGAGCCAGCCTGTCCTCCAGACCATTGCAGTGGGTAGTGTGGCACCTTTTCCATGAGTTTCCAGGTCAAGAATGAAATTTTCCTGGTGTTCTTGGTGGGTGTGCACCTCAAGCACACTCGACCATTTCTTTCCTCTTTCAGTAGTGGATGTGGGTCCAAGTCACTTATGACAAACTTTGCATTTTTATCATCGATGTGCTATCTTTTCCTTGCTTCTGTCACCTTCAGGAAACCTGTTACCCAACTCTGGGTGCTCTTTGAGGAAGCAAAGATTAAGTAATAGGCAGCAACAGGGGATGTATGACAGTGCACTGAGAAACTGCATCTCTGAGGGGCAGCAGGTTCCTTAAATGCCACCCAGAGCAGGGGACCACTGGATGCTTCCCTGTCTGAAGTTCCTTTCTGGGTGCTTTCTTCACTGCCTCGGTGTTTGTTCTCCTGCAACAGCAAGGAAATGAAGAAGAGGAAGGAAAGGAGGCAATGAGCACACATCTAATGAGGGAGGGGGCAGATGAAGGTACCAGAGGTACCCTTCCAGCTTGTGCAACTGGCCTGTGCTCAGCCAGCAGTGTCCCAACAGGGCACAGGGGCAGCTTTCCTGTTAGACAAGAGCCTTGAGAAGGAAAGGAGAAGTGGGGCCCTGTGGGTTCCAGGAAATCAGTATGGACCAACAACGCCCTGTCCAGACAGCACAGGCCCTGCCTTTGCCCTCACCCACCATCTTGTAGGTCTCTGTCAGTCCCAGAGCAATGCTGGGTGTTGTTCAGCACCGGCTAATGACGGGTATCTCTGTCCCAAGTGAAGCAATCTGAGCACCCATTCCTTGTGTGTGACTTGCCCAGAGCCCTGGGGGCAATTCCAGGGACCAGTTTTTCAGCCTATTCACACTGTTATTTTTGCTAAACACAGTCTAATAAGGCAGTAACTCTTCAAGCCCAGCGCTGCAGGGGCAGAGCCCCTTCTCCCCAGGGCACAGGGCCAGGAGGCAGCGCTGCTTGGCCGGTGCCAGGAGCCCCTTCCCCTGGCCAGAGGAATCTCTGCCCTGCACAAGGAAACCCTGGGGCTGAGCTCTCTGCACGTCCTGCTGGACCCCGAGGATCCCGTGGGTATGAATCACCTCCTGCTGGACCTCGGAGCCAGATGAAAACCCTTCCCTTCTCTAGAGGTTCAAGCAGTGCACAGTTGATTTCTGGTAGCTGCTACAACCATACTTTTGAATGGCTAACCACAGTTACATTTTTTTTGCCTGAAATGACATGATTTTTATGCACTGTTGTATTTTTGCCAGGTATCTGAGCTTTCCAAGTGACATGGCTATCAGGCCCGAAGGAAACAATCTATTTTTTCCTGTTTCATCTGTCATCACAAAGTTTAAAAAGGACCTGGAAACACACCTGGAGAGCCACTCTCAAGACAAAAAATGTCAAACCTTGTATTCTCAGTGTCTTCTTAGATCTTTTTGTTACTTAATTGTGTTGGCTATAGTAATGCTTTGAAATTCTTGCTGTATTGAATTGTCAGTGACAGAGCTGATGTTTAGTTTCTGGTCTGAAGAACAGCCTGGTTTTTACAGAGTAAGGTAAAAACCTTACTGTGCTGTGTTATCCCTGCTCGGTCTGCTGAAGTTGAAGGGCTGTGGTTTGAAATGAACTTGTTTGCAGCTTAGGTTTCTAATAAAAGAGATCAGTATTGCAGGCTGCTGGACCACCAGCTTTATCTCCCAGCAAAGCCTGCAGGGCTCAGCTTCGTACTGGGAGTGCTCAGCACCTTGCTGGTTTAAATCATCCTGTGTGAACATGTACTGGGACTGGCAAATGCCCCTGACCCAGCTGGGCACACTGGATTATTTGTATGGATTATAAATGTGTTGAAGAGTGCCAGTGCTCACCTGAACTCTGCAGTGCTGGGTGCAGGACAGACAGAGTGCCAAAGCTGGCCCTGACCAGCAGGTTCTGTGAGTGTGGGCCTTGTTTTGCACTGGGGAGAATATGGGGTTTGAAATGTGTCAGCCCCAACACTGCCATTCAACTGAGTCAAAGGCCCCAGCTGAGTGGGTGGATTTTTACAGAAGGCCTGGCTAATTTTTAGACCATTAGTAATGTAGCTGAGGAAGATAAGGTAATGAACAGTGTGATCCAGTCTCATGCTGCAGAGTGCAGAGAGTTCAGCTGCAAGAGTTAAGAAAGAATTCTTTCCCCTGTCTGTGCCATTGCACAAGAGCAGAGGTGCCTGAGCAGGGGACAGCAGCAGGAGCAGGGTGCTGAACATGATGGGGTTTATTGGTGACCAATATGGAAAACACATTTCTTCTTGCACTCCAGAAGTGGGATGTGTGTACGTGGTTCTGGACAGGCAGCCTTGCCCTTCAGCTCCTAAAGAGCCACCCAAAGCTCCAAAGAAGCATTAAGAGAGGAGCTGCAGTTTCCTGGGAACTGTGTTGCAAGGGCTGGAGTGTATTCCACTCTCTCAGTGAATGGGAATATTGTCCATGTGACTGTGCCATGGTGCTGTGAAACATCTTTAGTGCTTCTGAGCACTTCACACAGGGACAAAAGACCAGAAAGAAAGGGATCATTTAATATTTGGATGTGTCAATTGCAAGGCTTAAAATACGGGATTCTTTCCTCAGTATGGTTTACATGGATCAGAGTCATCTCTCAAAAAAAGTGATCTGGATTTCTCTGTGATTGTGAAGCTGCTAGAAAAGTACAAAAAATGCCTTTGCTTTCTATACAAATCTCAGTAGTTTTCTTCTTAATATGTGCACCTGTGATTGAAGGTAAAAATTATCATGCAGATCTCTAGAAATGCTCCCAGCCAAGAAAATGGTGTAAATTCAGCCCTAATTTCACCTTCCAAAGAAAAGAAAAAGGTAGAAATGTTGAGTGACAGAGTGCACGTAACTCTCCCTACATTAGATATTTTCTTAAAGGCTCCATTGGGGCACTAATTTATTTTAATTTTTGCATGTAGTTCTGTGCAGATCCCAGACCTCTTCACTGTCTTTGTCCCCACCAAATACATCAGCTAATGCTCTCTTTACACACAGCACACACACAGGTGGTTATAGGCCTGTATCTACTGCTATAGGACATTTTCTTCTTGAAGTTAGATTACAGCACAGTGCAGGTAATTAAACAGTGATCTCTATACAAATTAAAAGGGTTGGTGCATACTTTATTTTGGAAGCACAATTACAGTAATTCCAGTGCATGCTGACTGCATAACACACGCTCAGAACCCGGGGCCGATTCGGGGATGTGTGAGTGCTGCTTGCACATGCAAATGTGAGGCTTACTCACCTCCTGCCTTTGAAGTGCCACCGCTGCACAATCCCTAGGGAAATGTGCCTGCACTCCGAGGCTCCCCAATTTTCAAATGGTTTGGGAAACAATACTTGAAAATTAAGACTCTTCTTCCCATTTCCTGCTAAACATCACCACATCTGAGCAATACACAATACACAGGTGAATAGATGCGTTTCCTTTTTCTTCTTGCCAGGTAGTGCTGGAGCTGCCCTGGGAGCCACGGCAGGCACAGAGTGCCCTCGAGCAGCCCCTTGAGCAGTTTATTCCTGCCGTGCCCATCACAGCCGCTGTGCAGGCTCCGGGAGCTGCCGGCAATGACAGCCCATGGCACACCTGGGCACCCAGCACAGGCTCTGTGCAGCGCTGGAAATGCCTCAATCCGGCCAGGCTGGGTTCGAGCATATTCGGGATTTAACTGCTCCCCTCGCCACTTCCCTGCTGCTGAGGCCAGTTCTTGAAGCACGCTCACGGTGTTTTTTCCCCGTGACCGGGCTCCAAGGCAGAGCTGGCGTCCAGGGGCAGGGAGAGGAGCAGGGCAGGCTTGCCTGGCTGATGGCATGTGCGGCAAGCAGGGACAGCACAGGATTTAACACGCTGCCTGCGTCCGAAAGGCTGATCTCAAAATCAGCTGGGAAGGCAATGTGATTCCGAGTGACTGCTTGCAATGTAGGTCAGTTGAATGCAAAAGTGAAAGCAGATGCACCATGAGATTCTCTCGTCTGCAGAGGGAGGGGATGTCAGGCTGTAGGCGCAAAAAGCCCCAGAACTCATGTGTGACTCGTGTTCTCCGATGAGTGCCAAGCGCTGCCCTCCTGCCTGGATGGGAAGCGGCAGAATCCAAGTGCGGGCGTGGATGTGAAAGTGCAGCCCCCAGGAGGGGCGAACCGCGAGTGCTGGTGTGAGCACACATCCCCCGGCACCCCCTGGCATCCCTCCGGGATCCCTCCGGGATCCCTCCGGCATCCCCCGGCATCCCCCGGCATCCCTCCGGCACCCCCGGCACCCCCCGGGATCCCCCGGCATCCCCCGGCATCCCTCCGGGATCCCTCCGGCATCCCCCGGCATCCCTCCGGCATCCCCCGGCATCCCTCCGGCACCCCCGGCACCCCCCGG
>WBNO01027744.1:6250-57789 GCA_013400575.1 Peucedramus taeniatus | reverse complement strand
GACTGCAGTGACAGGAACGCGCCCGCCCCGGCTGCTGCCGCTTCCCCGAAGCCGCGGGGGCTGCGGGAAATCCCCGGCGCTGCCCGAGCCCGGCCCCGCCGCACCGAACCGGGCCGGGAGGAGCCCGCGGGCACCAGCCGGGTTTTCTCCCTGTGCCTCAGGAAGGATTTGTTCATACAGTCATTAATTTATATTAAATCTATGTGTGAATTTTAAACGGATCTCTGTAACACGGGTGCTTTTGCAGGATGTAAGCATTGCAATGCAAATTAATTTTTTCTTACTTCCAAAGTGGATTCCAAATTTATATCCACACAGGGTATTAATTAGGAGGAGCTTTTGCTTCTGAAAAAAAAAAAAAAAAAGTCTTGAAACCCTCAGTTCTATGGGTGTCCCAGGGCACCACAGCAAGATGGGACAGATACTTGAAACATGTCACTTGCCTCAGTCATTGCTTTCAGAAAGTCAGAATGCTCTGAGCATAAAGGCTTTCTTCATATTAAACCACTGAGATCGATCACCTGATTTTAAATTTCTTCTAGGCAGCATAATGTGTTACTAAAAGCTCCCAAGGGAGTATTGAAAGGAATTCTTTCTCCGGGTATGGAGATGCAGATGTGTTGCTGTGGGGTAAGGTAAGGTGAGGTGTGTTCTTGCTGCACAGCATCTGTGCTGTGGTTTGCCTCATGTTCTTGCTTTTACCCTGTGGTAAATGAGAAGCTGCCCCAGGACAAAAGAGGAAGTATCTCTCTAACTTGAAACATCTTGGTAAGCATCTGGAGCAAACAGTAATATTTTTATTTCTCCTTAATGACTCAAGAATATTTTTAATTCTCACATATCTAATACATGAGTGCTGTCAGTTTCTGACTACAGCAGTGTCCTGTGGCAATGTGCTTCTCCATTTGACCAAAAAGAGCTGTCAAAGGAGGTGATGGATGAAGAGTTCAAACTTCAGTGCTGAGGGAGGTCAGCCTGTGAATGATGATCTGCCACTGGCCTCAGATCATGAGCTGTTTGCATAGCATTGGCTCAGGACAAACCCAGGCCCAAGATGACAGATGATGCCATGTAAGCTCTCCCAGTTGGCTCATTCCAGTCTGATCCAGATCATCATCTGCACCCCAAGGTCATGAGCACTCCAGAGCCAGGCATTGGCAAGGGTGACAGGCTTGGTGGCCTCCCTCCCTGTTCTGAAAGATGACAAAAGGGAAGGTAAATAAATAAGAGGAGTTCTCTGCCATTCATGGCTTCAGCAGTGGGAAGAGAAGGGGTGAGACCCTGGTGAGTAACACAGGCCAGTGCTGATTCTTCTCAGAAGTCACCGCCCAGCTGATGGCCCTGGTGGGCATGTGATTGCTGTATGCACAGATGAGAGCAGTATCACACTCTTCTCAGGATTTAGCCACTTCCTAAATTTGTGGTTTGGTGAGCAGAATAGAATCTTGTGTTTGATGGTCTCAGAAAGTGACTAAAATTAGAAATAGAGGTGGATGTATTTTTCAACTTTTTTGGACCGAGTGTCTTGGCTGGCATTTCCCCATTCTATTCTTTCCTTGCCCTATGAATTAAGTCTGTTTGATCTACGGCTGGCATTTCCTCATTCCCCTTCTTCCCTGCCCTGTGAATTAGGTCTGTCTGATCCATAGAGAGCCCTTCTCCTTGGCAAATGGTATCAGGCTTCACTACATCTTCCTTGTCCTTCCCTCTCTCTTCTCTTTGTTTTGAGATTCAAGCAAAAACAGACACTGAAGTTTCACAACCCAGATAACCCAATTTTCATCATTAATCCTCCCTCCTTTTTGCCTGGCCTCCTCTGGAAACGATCACATGGTGGAATCATGGTCATGGGGAAACTGTCTCGAGGGTTCTGGTAAAGTACCCACCCCTCTTCCCTGTGGTCAGGCTTGGGCTACTCCTCTTTGCTATATTTTCACTACAAAAAAAAAAAAAAAAAAGGAAATCGTTAGGTCAGCAGCCCAAAAAAATCAGGGAAGGAAAAGGCTGCTCAGCCAGGGCAGGGGCCTGCAGGGAAAGAAAAGGAGAAGGAAGAGCCCCTGCACCCAGGCTGTGACTCGGTGAATGCTGCCACAGGGCATCTGGGTGTCTTGGCTGGTGCATTTCAGTGGGTGGGGAAGTTCAGAGTGAGGGGGCTCCCTGTTGTTTGTCCACACTCTGGTGTTGGGAAGGGGCTGGTGAATAATTTTTTCCTGGTGCTCACATCCGCTCCTCTGCTCAGCTCTGACTGTAGGAGAGCCACAGCTTCCCTCCTTTTTCCTCTTTCCCATTTACTCATGATCTAAGTGTGGCAGTCCTGGTGAGTGTAATCTGCTCCTAATACTCCTGTCTGGGACCTGTTGCAGTTCAGCTGGTTTCTTTCAGATCCCCATGGCATTATTTTCTTCTGGGACTCAGGCAAAGCCTTCTCCGTGACGCCATGCGAGGAGCCCCCTGCTCCCCTGGGGATGCTGATGTGGCTGGGGCTGAAGATACCTCATCTCATCATCTCATCTCATCATCTCATCTCATCTCATCTCATCTCATCTCATCTCATCTCATCTCATCTCATCTCATCTCATCTCATCTCACATCTGCAGCAAGGCCCTCTCCAGACTTTGGCTTGAACACCAGAAGATACTTGAGGGGAGATTTTTCATTCTTTACCTGTCATTGTCCATCTGGGTTTAATCCCTCTGTCCTCCCCATAGACCTCTACCATCCATTTTGCATTGAAGGGCTTAATAAATCCAGAACTTCAATTCTTCTCACTTCTGCTTCTATTTCTGTCAGAATCCACTGGACTTGAAGGTAAAATCCTTTGGAGAAAGGAGATCATTTTAGTCAGTATTCCTAAATCTCTGAAATCTGTGTTCATGTCAGGACTCAGAAGGGAAGAAAGTTTCACATGGATGGGGCCTTTGCTGAAGGAATGTAACCCATCTCTTACCTTTGTGACCTCATATTTCAGGGAGCTGCAGTTTGGAAGCAAACAGCAGCACTAAAAATAACTATGTTTTGCCCTCATCTCCACACTGTTAGTATAAAAGGATGGCTGAGTGGGTGGACTGACTCTTCTGTGTTCCTTTTTCTTTCGGTTCTTTTTTTGTTTAACTCAAGAATATGTCGTGTTCATGTTCACAAGGCTTGACCCCACCCGAGGCCTTTTCACTTCTTCCTTTGTTCTCAAGCAGGACCATTCTTTCCCCCTTTCTTGGCTTCACTCATTAGGATGCAGAGTGAGGGGTTGCTGGTCTGATTTTTCAGTGCAGCTTCTTTGCAGTTGTTCTACCTCTGGAGCACAAGTACAAGTCTCCCCCATTCTCCTCCCTCCTGCCTTATCAGAAACCCAGCCCAAGACCCGTAAGGGCCACCTGCCAACACATAACTCTGCTCTACCACGGATGAAACTCTTGATACTGCCTTTTTTAACTTGTTTTTCAGGTAGTTCCTACCCTTTGAACACTATCATTTTTCAGACTGTCATTCACAAAGTTCATCTGGTCTCAACCACAGCCTCTGAACTGAAAAAAATTTGTATGCCTCATTTTTGTGCGCTAGAGTAAAATAGAGCAGAAATTTTGAAAGTGCTGAATGTTTTCTGTCCTAGAGAATTCCTTTAGAAACTCCTACACATGCACAAAATACTGCTTCCAAAGTTTGTGCACAAAAATGTTGCCCATCATCATGAGTTAGTTAAGCTTGGGTTCCCAGTGCAAGACTCAGTGAGCTCCAAGGCACTCTGCTGGGGCTGCATGGCCTAAGCTGGGCCAGGGTACCAGAGTTAGGGGAAACAAATGGATCTTGTAAAAGACATAAGATCTTATGTTTCCCAATTAGGATCAGCCTGTCGGGAGTGGAACATCCCTTCATGTGGAAAATCGTGTCTGCCCATGATGAGAATCATGGCAGCTTTTAAACACAACACTACGCTCTGTAATTAGCATGTGCCCTTCTGGAAGGAATGGAGACAAGCCCTGCTGTGGCAAAGGGCCAGGCTTGGCCTTGCCAAGCTCCATGCCCAGCTCCCACCCCTCAGTACCCTGTCTCTGAGTGCTTGCTGGATGTGTGGGTGGTGCAGCACATCCCTGCATGATGTTCTGTGGCAGAATGGGAATTCTGACTTCCTCTGAGACAGAGGGGCCTAAATTAGAGCAAGGAGGCAAGAATCACTGGGTTCTGATGTCCAGGGGTAGTGCCAGTTCCAGTTCTGCTTGCAGGAACCTTCCAGTGTCCAGTCAGTCGTTTTTTGGTCTCCTCCCAGAGAAAACAGAGGTGTGTGTTTGGTCACTTAGAGCACTGCCTGCTTTGGGAATCAGGCCCAGGAGAAAGGACAGAAGCTCTCCTGTCAGTTGGAACATGGAGCCTTGCAGTGGAGTAGAAGATAATCCCACAGAAATGCACGTGTGTGTGGAACCCTTCAGAACAGCCAGCTCAAATAGAGCTGTGAGACCTGATCAAAGACAACAAACTCCATCATTTAAGGTGGTTTGTAATTGTAGTGTTCTATTAGCAGGCAGATATTGCTGGAAGGGCTGCTTGTGCAGATGTGTAACATCTGTGCACGTTAGGCCTCTGGAAAGTGTCCTGGTGATCGTTCATTCCAAAAATGTCATTGGTTTTCTAGCTTTTCTCTTGACCAGATGAAGGAAGAAAGCTTTTTCCAGGGTCATTTTTTGGTAGAAGTGTTTTCTGGTTCAGATCAAGTGGGTGAGGGGAGACAGACCCCAACAGCAGAACCAGAGCTCAGTTCTCCTGGTGAAGATGAGCTCCCCAGACTTGTCACAAGGAGCACTGATGGAGGAGAAGGACAATGCAAAACCCCAAGGCTTTGCTGTTCACCTTCATTTTGATGAGTGTGTTCTGTGGTTTCTAAATTCCTTCCCAAGGACAGGTCCCTGGGCTAGTAAAACATGGAGGTTTGGATGGGAATCTCCTGAACAGCCTGAAAGGGATAAGGCTCATGACAGGACTCTTGCTCAGCTCCAAAATTCAGGGAAACATGAACTTTATACAGGGGAGAAGAAATTTATCCCCCAATATGTTCTTCCCTGGCCAGCTCTGCTTTCCACCCCCCATGAGCAGTATACTGAATGATCTTTTATGAAATGCAGACTTCATGGGTAACTTGGTTATTGATTGTTCAAGGGGATTTTTGTCAGGATGTTCCTCTATGACCTTGGGGTGGGGGGAAAACAGTGACAGCCAGGCCAGCTAATGAATGATTTAAAATCAGTGACTGTGGTTTAAATTTACACACTTGCACTTAGTCCAAACAGCTGTAAGTGCCTTAGGAAAGGTTTCCCATTTTGTGGAAAGAGAAACTGAGGCACGGTGCAGCTCAGTTATTTGTCCAGAATCGCTTGCTGTTGGGAATAGAAAACACCATTCAGGCTCATATGAGAATCATTAGATAGTACTTATTATTAAGGAAATTCACTCCTGTCTAGAATATTACTGAATTTTGAGATCTTAGAAACATATAAGCTCTCTAAGTTGGGCAAGGAAGTTCTTGGTTCTCCCTTCAGCTCTCTGCAGTGTGTAATGCTTTGTTTAAACACAGCAAGAACATGAACTGGAACAAAGTTCTGTCTTTTCCTGCTTTTCCCTTCTCTTTCAAATTCACAGATCTGGTCTTATCTGCCTGGGCCAGTCCCTGGCTCCTGAGGCGATCAGGCGCTGTGGCCTGTCCCTGCCTCCTGAGGCGATCGGGCGCTGTGGCCTGTCCCTGAAGCCTGAGGCGATCGGGCGCTGTGGCCTGTCCCTGAAGCCTGAGGCGATCGGGCGCTGTGGCCTGTCCCTGGCTCCTGAGGCGATCGGGCGCTGTGGCCTGTCCCTGAAGCCTGAGGCGATCGGGCGCTGTGGCCTGTCCCCGGCTCCTGAGGCGATCGGGCGCTGTGGCCTGTCCCTGGCGGTGTCCGGGCCGTGCTGGTTCCCGTGATTTCGGCTTTGTGCCGTGCTTGGGGGCCGGGGATGCGCCCGGCCGGTCCCGAGCCCAGCCTGCCAAAGCTGCGGCGAGACCAGCTCGGCCCCGGGAGCCGGCGGTGGTCCCAGGCTGGCCTTTTAGCTTTTGCCCCACTGCTTTTGTTTGCTGAGGGATGAGCACTTTGTCCCCGGTGCCGAGCTGGCCGCCTCAGCAGCCAGCCGCTCTCCGGTAGCTGATTGCACCACAGGGCCTGGAAGGCCTCTCACATCAACGTGCTTTCTGAAAGAAAGCTGCAGGAGGCAATTTTGAGCAGTTTGGGGGGTGGGTTTGTGTAATTCATGTATATGCACTCAGGCATATGGAGGAGTTCTTGGGACTGTCCTGTGCTGGGCCAGGAGCTGGACTTTGCTGTTCCTTCTGGGTCCCTTCCAGCTCTGTGTCTGTCCCAGTGAATATGACTCCAAAGACATCCTGACTGGATCTCTATTTGCACAGTAGCTGCTTTGCACGGTTTTCAATCTGTCACCACTACTACACTATGAATGTAGTGTATAAATGTAGGTAATCCTAAAAGCACCACAAAATAGGATACAAATTACTTTGGCTTGGTGGGATTCATTTGGGGTTTGGATATTTTTGGGGTTGCCTTAAAATTATTATCCTTCAATATTTAATATTTCTCCTGTTTTGGTGGTTTCCAGCCAAGCCCTCCTTCCACTGCAGGTAAAGAGAGCAGAGTTGGCTTGGCAGCCTGCTCTACTCCCTGGGAGGGTGTGCCTGTCACCCCCTCTGCAACTGGGACTTTCATCTCCCTAGACACCAACGTATGGCACAAGATCATCCTTTAATTGTCACATGAGATTCTGGGAATACTCCCCCTGGTCCCAGAATGCTTCCAGAGCTGTTTATCTAAGCTCTCTCATGGTACGCCAGCACCAGGTGTTCTGTGTGCCTGAGGCCCCGCATGTTCTGGAAGGCTTCCTTGGGTTTTGTTTGTACAGAGTTATCCTGGTCTGCACAGTGGGTTCAGTGAGCCTCTCCCAGTGCTCTCTGCATATTCCTGCTGATGGAGAGAACCTTTCTGTGCTTTCCCACAAAGACCCATGGCAGGATTGCTGTGACCACGCTCCAGTGTCCGCCTCCTGCCAAGACCTGCAGTGGGAGTGGGACAGGACTGTGCAATGGCTCTTTAGCTGTGTCTGCCCTGATCCTCTTAAACACCACCTGTGGGATTCCTTGCTTCTGTACAGCCCATTCCTTCTCAGGCACCTGGCTGTGCATTTCTAAACGTGTTTGTTTTTGTTATGCAGCAGCCACCATGTTGTGCTTATTCCAGTGAAAACTGGGTGAAATTCCATGGTCTCATGTTATGCAGAAGAACAAACAACATATATATATTTATACTTTCCGTCACATCCAGGAAAGTATAAATAGAAACTGTACAAAAATCAACAGAGGATGACTCGCAGAGAGGTGGGCATATGAAACTGTCCAAATTTATGTGCCCAGGTTGGGGACTAAAGGTAAGGTTCCCCACGTGGAAAGACACACATTTCCTTTGAATTGCCCTCTGGAAGATAGTTCCTTGACTCTTTCCCTAAGTGCTAGAAGGGTCTAGATCAGTGCACATAGGATCAAACCATCAGCACTCAGCTCCAAAGCAAACAGGTCCCAAAGGAAAGAGCTCCCAGGCACTGTCCTGCTCTTGTAGGTCTCAGGCCAAATTGTACCAGGAGAAACCAGCAGAATGATGAAGCCAGGAAGAACAAATTACAGCTCTTGGGTACCACATCATCACCCTCATTTTTGTCCTTTAGAAGAACAATTATCTGTTTAATTGTTTTGTCATCACAAATAATAGTCCTGAGCTGCTCTGTGACACCTGGGCTGGTGGTGGTTTTGGTGGGAGTGCCCTGCGTGCTCCCCTGTATTTACACACACAAGCCTGGCTTGTGCATTTGCAGAGATTACTCTCCCTTTCCAAACAGAAAGCAGTGACTGGACCAAGCCCAAGCATTGTTCAAGAGTGGGCTGTGACTCTGTGGTTTGTTTTCTTGTTTTGTTTGTAAAGGTCAGAGATGTAATGAGTTTTTGAGGTAACAGTTGTACTCATCTTTAACTGGGCTGAGCTGGAGGGAAGTGAAAAAGTAAGTCTTGGTCAAAAGCATGGTATTTCTTTGGTGATTTCTCTCATCTAATATGTGCCCAAAGTGGAAGCTGGTTGTGTCTCCCTGAGGCCACGTTACCTTCCGTAATGCCCCAGTCTGCCTGCCTAAATGCAACCCCCTGCATGTGGGTTCACCTCTGATAAAAACGCCCGGTTCTGATCAGATGTTCCAGGCGTGCCAGATTGCTGTAAACTGCAGCGAGGCATGTTTCCTAGTAAGCACTTTCCAGCCTGGACCCCTGCCTTATCTGGGCTGTGAGTGGGCCAGGCAGGAGGATTTGGACTCTGCTTTGCACCGGGGATTTTCACCGGAGCAGCCTCTCTGAGGCACCTGGCAAAGTGACAGAAGAAAGAAACTGCTCATGACTAACAAATCCTTCCCGCTTCTCTGGGGTGAAAGAGACCTGCAGTGGATCATTCTTGCCTTGTTTCTGAGGCAATAACTGGCGTGAAATTTTTAGTAAGAGATTGCTTGTTGTAGACAAGTGAGTCGAAGTGCCAGTGATGTTTTCTGTGGGGTCTGATACTTGTGGGAGGTCTGGGCTTTCAGGGTTGTTTGCTTGGAAATACCATGGACATTGTACAGAAACACTGGTACAAAAGGGCTTAAGAACTAACCCCCACTTTTTACAACTTTCTGCGTGCTCAGTAAATGATGCAGACACACATTCAAAGTAAGAGTACAATTGTTGTTGGACATTCTTCTGAATATGTCATATTTTTAAAATTGAAGTATTGAGAGGCGGAGAACTGGTGTCAGTGAATGGTTTGTATTGGAAAAAAACAACAAAGATATGTTTTTGAAACAAAACTTTTAATTGACCCATCCCATTTTTTTTTTAGTCCATCCCAATTTTCTTTTTTAAATTTCAAAGTAGGTACCAGAAAAGCTTCAGAAATCTCAAAAATATTCACAGGAAAGGAAAAGTGTTTCCTGTTGATCTCAGCTTGGATGCTTGGGGGAGTATGACACTTTCTGCAAAACTGACAGAAACCAGGTAGGATTTTCACTGCCTGCCAGGCAGGTTTGAAAACCTGCTTGATTTCCTTCCAGCTCACCCGCCCAGCTCCCAGGGATCCTGACAGAGGGAGCTGCGAGCCAGAGACCCAGCCGAGGTTCTGGCTGTCACCTCTCCTCTTCTGGAAATCCCACGGGGCAGCTGCTCCGGCTCTGTGCGGCCCCTCCGCGGGCTCTTTCCAGCGGTGCTTGCAGACTGGGTGTCCCAGGAGCTGCTGGGATCTCCGGGGCTCTGGGCAGCTCCTGCTGACCCTGCCCAGACCGGCTCCGGGGGCTCCGGGGGCTCCGAGTGCCCGCGGCTCCCACCTCAGCTCCTCCCCGGCCCGCAGCCTTTCCCCTGCAGGGCAGGTATGCAGACTCTCCAGCTGCCCCATGTCCTCTTCAGCGGCAACCCAACTATCCATTTCTCTCAGGAATGTGAATTTGGCCACAAATTCACAGCAATTTCACTGAAATAGCTTTCGAAATTGAAATGACGCCAGTTGAGGAATATTCTTTAGGGTGTATCTAGGAGTGTTCTGTGAGAAATATTAATCCTTTGGAAGCTAGAGATGAATTGCCTCCTGGATCATTCTGGGAACTGAATCTTCCCATCCTTGAACACATCTTCTGCCCTAAGCATCAGCATTTACTCAAAGCTGATGTGGCTCAGAATCACAATACTCAAACCACTTTTGCTGGTTCGCATGGAATACATCACCATCAGTAAAAAGTGTGAAGATCAAGAAACCTGGTCTAGGGCACTGTAAGTGCTTGGTTTCAGACATGAAATTTTAAATCTGAGAAAGTTATCTGACAAAGATGTCTTTGTTACACCTGCCTTGGCCAACAGATCTGCCATGACCAGCAGCAGCTTCCAGCAGCTGAGGGTCCCTCCGTGGGTGGCAGGAGGTGTGCTCAGCCACACACAGCTCACTCAGTCTCTGTTGGTGGGATGGGGGGAGAAATAGGAAGGGTAAAAGTGAGAAAATGTGTGGGTTGAGCTAAAGACAGTTTAGTAGGTGAAGCTGTGTGTGAAAGCAAAGCAAAACCAGGAATTCGCTGCCCACATGCCGTGGGCAGGCAGGTGCTCAGCCACAACTGGGCACAGGAACAGCATCACTGTGCATGTGCCCTCCTTCCCTCCCTCCCCGGGCTCCACGTGCTGCTGGGCACGGTGCCATATGGCCTGGGATGTTCCTGGGCTCAGCTGGGGTCAGCCGTGTCCCCCCAGGTCCTTGTGCACCCCCAGCCCCCTCGCTGGTGCAGCGAGTGAGGAGCAGAAAAGGCCTTGGCTCTGTGCAGGGGCTGCTCAGCAGTGAGGAAAACATCCCTGTGTAATCAGCACTGTTTCCAGCACACCTCCAAAGCACAGCCCCACACCAGCTACCGGGAAGGAAATTAACCCTTTCCCAGCCAAGGCCAGCACAGAGATCTGTGGGAGCCCTGGCAGAGGCTGTGCCACGCTCCCTCCTGCCTGGGACCACACGAGTTCATTTGGTCCAAGCCGTTTCCTGAGCTGCTGCCAGGAGGTGGAGGGTGAAGCCTGGAGATAAAATGTCTGTACAGCTCTACTGGAGAATCATGGGGACCCTGTGGAACATGGCTTGTATTCAAAAGGTTCACAACATTTAACCTCGCAGAGCTCTTTCGCATTGGGACCTGAGTGCTTTAGCCTTTACTAAACAAATACTTTTAATGATTTGAGTCTTAACAGGAAAGTCCAGTGGGGGCTGTTGAACTCTGGAATTCGCTGCAGGGGGGCATAGGAGAGATTAGAGGCCATGGCTAATCAAAGAAAATCTGCTTTACATTGTACTGCTGCTTGCACAGCTCCAATTCATATCTGTGACTCCCTTTTGCCTTAGAGGGAGCTGCATGTGTAGACTGACCCTTTCGTGCTGAGCTTTCCTATCAAGATCTCCCAGGACAACCTCAGTTTCTCGGGCAGTGGGTTCATGACAGTTTTTGCAGTGACACTTCTCTCCCTGCAGCCAGTTGTCACAGTTCTTGCCCTGCTCCTTTTTGGATCAGCACACCTTTTTCCATGGTTGTGGGGTAAACGGAACTGTCAGCTGAAAGGAATTTTTCAGCTGTTCTGGTCGAGTGTGCAGCTGCACAGCCAGCTGTGCCAGCAGCACAGGGAGTGTGGAAGGCGGGGGCTGCAGCCACTGGAGGTGAAAGCACAGGCTCCCTGGTTAAACCGAAACGCGCCGCGACGGCACCGAACCGCCAACGGCTCCTTCTGCCGGGCAGGGACAGGGAGAGATGGACCTGCAGGGTCTGTGCAGCCAGGAGCTCTGCAGCCCAGAAGGTGCAGAGATTTGAAACAGGAACTCTCCCGACTGAAGTGTGGGTGTCAGCTGGTTTGTTCCAAGGTTCATTCCCAGCCAGCTGGCGCTGGGGTCTCACGGTAGCACTCAGGATCTGTGTGTGATCCCAGCAGGTCACACTGTGGAAGTGAAACTCCACTGCCCACAGGCTGCTTGTTCCCACATCGCTGCCAGAGCTCATGCCTCTGGAACACAGCTGGCAGGGCTCTGTGGCATTGCTGCACATCAGCTTTGGGCAAAGCCTCACTTGAAGTTTGAGGCAACCTGGATGACTTTGTACCAAAGCAGATGAGGCAAATGCATGCTGTTGTGCTAACTCATCTTCCCTTCAAGCACTGTGGAGCAATAACTTTCAGAAACACAGTGGAAAGTTGAAGTCAGTGTGAAGAAACAGCTCAAACAGCTTCCTCTGTTTCTGCAGTGCTTCTCTAACCATGTTTGTAAACAGGTTTGAAAACTCTGAGCTGTGCACCCACACTGATCCTTCAACTCCTCCTTGCTCCTGGGTAAAATTCACATTGACGGGCCCAAGCACCAGAGCACAGCTACACACACCCCAAACTATCCTTTGGCAGCATCTACATCCCAGTTGGAACATGTCTTTTAAAAGGCAGCTTTTTGCAGTTTCATACTTCAACTACCAACTAAACTCCTTATCAGTGTGATTCTATCAACAGGAAACTGGTAAGAAAAAAAAGTACCCACCCCATAGCCCACGATGTTATCTAATCTCTGTCCAATCTGCTTTCTGCTTGGGGACACATGCAACAGGCTGCAGCAACTGTGTGTCAGAAGGTCAGAGAATGCAGACAGGGGACAGCAGTGCAAATAATCAGTGGGGACTCAAAGAATCCAAAGTTGAAGCAGATTTTTAAAGCTGCTTAGTAATCAAAATATCTCACTGTGCAAATCAGCCTTTTTCTTGTGGTCACAGCTCCTCTGTGCTCGCTGGAGTGTTTGTCACTGTGCCACAGGTGTGACAAGAGTCTCATGAGCACAGAAAGAAACACGAGACGTGGGCTGTGGTGGGCTTGGCAGTGTGGGGTCAACAGCTGGGCTTGATGGCCTTAAAGGTCTTCTCCAGCTTAAACACTTCTGTGATTCTATGATTCTAGAAACAGCGTTTGCGGTTAAACCACGTACCTGTACTTTGCAGGAAGAAAGTGGTTTCACTTAAAGTAGAAGAGACTTTTTCTGAGTGCAAAAGTCAGTTCCTGAGGTGTCCAGCTGTTGCAGTTGTGTGGGGATATCAGACTTAGCTAAAAGCTCTTACAAATATATATATTATAAAAAGATGTATAGGTGGGTGATTGTTGGTGTTTGCAGTTACAGCAATCTGCTCTTGGCACTGGAAGATGCTCTAGAACTACTTTATTTTTCTACATATTAGAAAATATTTACTCTCTGGTGCTTCTTTTCAGCTGAGGTTGTGTCACAGAGACTGAATGTCAGCTGCAATGACTGAAACAAGGCCCTCACATGAGACACAGCCCTGGCTAAAACTAAACCTGGGGCAGCAGATCGTGTCCCTCTGCTGCCCTGCAGAGAGGGTGCAGTAAGAATGACAAAACTCAGGCCAAGGCACCTCTGACCAGCTGGAACAGGTGACACAGAAACCTTGTTTTCCATTCCCACTGACCCCAGGGTTGCCTAAAACCTCTGCAATCCCATTATTGGTGTTAATCTGTTGGTGTTACTGCACTGAGCATATTATTGAAGGACTGTACAGGTATGGTGAGCTGGAATTTGAGGCTGGGGAATTAAACGGATTCATGGAAGTGTGCATGTCAACATCCATTTCCCAGGACAGTGAGGAGCAACCAAAGTGGGAAGGCTGAGAATGAGAATTCAGACTCAAAGTTTCTTAGCACTATCATAGATCACAGAATTAACTAATTCCCAGCTCTGGGATGCTTTTCTTGGAATTGGTAGGGTAACAAAAGAGTCTAAGGCTAAATGTACACAATCCTGCTACACTGCTGGGGTGAATACAGAAAGTGACAATAGGTCTTCAGTGTGTAAAGGCCTAGAATATTTTTATTCATGAAATAATTGGAAAAATTTGCTTAGCTGGTCTAGAAGTTTACCAGAGTTCAGTAGGAAAACTTGTTATCACCAAAGCAGCAATCCCACTCTGAAGGACTTTAACCCACCTGCTCTCCTCTCTCTGGAAAGACTGAAGTGTTTTCTTTTTTTTTCTGGCTGTGGCACTTCTTAGTATTCTATTTCTAAGCACTTAGTTATTTCAATGAAGTATGTCATTAAGGTCTGTTTTAGAAGGAGAGCTCTGACTTGGGTTTTGCAATCGCTGAAACCTATGAAAATTGTCTTGTTGTCTACTGCTGTGTTTGACAGCCAACGTTCAACCTGTGCTACTGGTGTCATCCCCTTGGCTGGCTGGCCCTGTGCTCACTTCCCTTCAAGTGGTTAAGGCAGTGGTTGGTTTGTGTCTCTAATTTAGCCATGGGAAACAGATCTTCCTAGCAATAGAAAAATCCCTAGAACTGTTTCGTGTTTTTTTCTTCCCACTCAGTGTTATGAAACATTCATGGTAATTACTGAACACTAGCAAATGCTGTGCTCTGATGATGTGTGCAGCAAGACTGATAATATGCTTTTTATAGCATAGGTAGGTCTATAACAAGGACCTCTAAGATCCTCCTCTGCTCTGGGTGACACAGTGGGGTGGCACCTCACTGTTGTTTCTGCCCACAGCTTTAACTAAAGAAACCCCTATTGCACATGAAGAGGGAGGGATTGTTTATATCACTTTACAGCTAAAGTACAATAACTCTTATTACACTCCTTGAAGGTGCCTTTATCAATGTAACTTCTTGTGGCAAGTTAATTTAGGCCTGCTGTAATTCAGTGATATTTATGGGTTTGGACGGGGGTCTTTCTGTAGAGATAGCTGTATGGGTGTGAAAATACAGAGGGAAATGATTGTATTAAAAGACACATCCTTCCTTACTCTTGCTCCTTGCTCCTTCCAGCTTGGATAGGCTCCCAGCAGTCGGAGAGATTCTCAGCACGGTTTGCTTCACAGGAACTGCTGGTCTTGAGGATCTGCAGGGTCCAGGCTGGCCCTGGGAAGCTTCCATGTCCCAAAGCATCCCCAGAGGCTCAGGGCAGCTGAGGGGAAGGGAAAGTTGGAGAGTGTGAGGTGCTAAAATGGCACATTCTAGGTTAAAGTAGTTCTTCTCAAGTCTGTGCTGACTGAGGGAGGTCCATCTCCAGGAGCTCCGAGCTGTGCCTTACCCAGGGTCTGTGTCACAGAGGACCTTGGGACATGGACCTGCACAGAGGAGCCCCGGGCAGGGATGTGCGGGTGGGTCGAGCCTCAGCAAAAAGCAGGGGTTATATAAACCAAGCACCCTGTCCCCTGCACTGGAGAGAGAGTGTTTGTGAAAGGAATGTGCCAGAACCCACAAGAGGTGAAGGGACACGCAGAGGAACCTCCACCCTCCCTGCTCCTCACACGCAGTCACTGCAAAAACAAACAAACACAAGACACAAGACACAAACACAAGACACGACTGGCTTGGCCAAGACGGTTTCAGAGACAGACTCAGGCCCAGCATTCTGGCTGTGAACAAAAGGAAATCTGCATTATTTGGGGAACGGAACGGATTGACACAAGGATCTGTGTGCAAACGGCAGCGAGCTCCAGTGCCTGGCTGGGCACTGGGGGCGTGTGCCCGAGCGTGGCACCCGCACACCGGGAGCAGGGCAGCACCGGCCCGGCCGTGTCCCCACGGTGGGGACAGCTCTGCTGTGTGCAGGGACAGCTCCAGTGTGTGCCAGGGACAGCTCTGCTGTGTGCCCGTGCCAGGGACAACTCCAGTGTGTGCCAGGGACAGCTCTGCTGTGTGCCCGTGCCAGGGACAGCTCCGGTGTGTGTCTGTGCCAGGGACAGCTTCAGAGTGTGTCTGTGCTGGGCACTGCCCGGCTGCGGTGCTGCCTGAGCGCATCCCGCTGCGTGCAGGGTCCTGCGGGCACACAGGTGTGTCTGTGAGCACAGGTGTGCACAGGAGGTGTGTGCTGCACACAGGTGTGTCTGTGAGCACAGGTGAGCACAGGCAGGTGTGTGCTGCACACAGGTGTGTCTGTGAGCACAGGCAGGTGTGTGCTGCACACAGGTGTGTCTGTGAGCACAGGCAGGTGTGTGCTGCACACAGGTGTGTCTGTGAGCACAGGCAGGTGTGTGCACGCCTGCTGCAGTGCCCCGAGCAGTCCCGGGCGGAGCCGTGCCTGTGGGCGGGACCCTGCAGGTGTTGGTGGCAGTCGTGTGTTCTGCATGTGGCTGTGCAGGAGTGGCTTTGTGTGGGTGTGCTGCCTGCACGTGCCCAGGTGCTCGCCCAGCTGTGGGTGGGACTTTTCCATCGCAGGGAATGCTGCTTCATTCCCTACTGACCACTGGCAAATAGTAAAGCTGGGTGAAAAGCTTATGTGAATCCGAGCTACTGACTGGAACAGGGTAACCACAGTTCTCTAGTGGAAAAGGGAATTTTGCATCCCCTTACCATTGGCATCAAACTCTGCAGAAGTGGAAGGTGTCAGTCTTGTTTGCACTCGCACTAGGATTTTTTAATCTGCTCTAAATGCAATGTGTCCTTTGGATACAGTTTTACCTCAGGTGTTAAGATAAGGCTGTATCTTTTCTGCATCACTTATGATCAGTATAATAAATGATATTGGCTCGACCATAGTGCAGCCCAGGAGCTAAAAGCATCTGGAAACTCCCCAGCACTGAGCAAGCAAGCAGTTGTTCTGATGGCAGGTCCTCAGGGTCCTTGGGCCTGGCACTTGCAGTGACTGAGCTCCAAAGGGGTTCTGAGGGATATTTGGAGTTATGATTGTAAACAGGCCTGCAACTCACCTGGCCCCATTAGTAACACAACCGATTGCCCATCTGGCATGCTTACATTTATTTCCCTCTCTTCTGGTTGTTGACATTTCCCCTTTTAGGTATCTGGTTGTTTTAGTTTCTCTAAGCACCTTACATTACAGCATGTGATTTTCAAAGCAAAGCACCTCTGGATGAGTGTGTGTTTGTGGGACACTCTGACTGCTCCTGCCCTGGCTGTGTGCTCTGGGATGCTGCCCACTGCTCAGGGCTGTGCTCAGCAGTGCCAGTCCCCTGGCACAGGGATGCCCAGCAGTGTCCCCTGCTCACAGACACGGGGCTGGGCTCTTTGTGTCCTGCTGGGGCTGTTGGGCAGTGCCCTGGCACGGGGCTGTGCAGGTGGCAGTGTCACAGCTGCACTGTTCAGCCTGGCCTGTGACACTCATTCCAGCAGCCAGGGAATGTGTTGGGAGCCCAGGTTTGCCAGGCACTGCTATCCCTGTCCAGTCTGGCAATTTCCTGCTGGAGCTGGGAATTCTCCTCTTGGAGAAAGTGACCATGGGCTTCATCTGATCTGCTGAATCAGTCTGTATTTTATTTTCTGTAAGTGTACACTTTGTACCTCAGGGTAGATCTGAGTGGTTTGGGCCTTTCTGTGCCCAGCTGGGATCCCTCTGGCAGAAGGTTTTCTTCCCTGGTTTCCCCAGCTATAAAATTAAACGAATCCTCAAAAACAAGTTAATTGCCAAGGACTGTGTAGTAACAATGATCAGTGTTTAATTGGCTTTAGATTCCAGACAATGTGTAACAAATTAGCCTCAGTCCAAGGAATCCATCTGTCTGCAGGCAAATTAAAGAACTGCACACAGATCCTGATGACCCAGCAGTGATGTGGTGTGCCTCTCTCGTGTCATTCAAGTGCACACTATTGTGGTTCACTTTTGACTTCATAATTAAAACAAGTCAAAATAATGCTCAATAATTTTAACTATTTTACTTGACTAGTTGTTCAAACAGTGCCTGATTCTTGAAAAAAAAAAAGAAAAAAAAGAAAGATAAAAGCATGTGCATGTGTAGAAAATACTTATTGCACAATTTTTGCATGCACAATTACCCCAATGGCAAATGCAATTACACACTGAGCACCTCCAGCTGCATGCACACATTGGCAAGTGCTCAGCTCCAGGTTTTTATGTAGTCTGGTGAATTTATTTGGCATGGGAGGATTTAAGGAATGAAATGTCTCAGTCTGTGGACACAAGCAGCTACCTTTCTGTAAGACATGCCCTATCCTAGCTTCCCCCAGAAGTGAGGACTGAATTCCATGCCCATTGCCTGTTCTGGCACTGGCCTTTTCCCTGGAAAGCAGTGATGAATTCTGTACTCCACAGGATGCTCCTGCGTCCCTGTGGAGCACACAGCACTGCTCTTGGAGTGACTCAGGGACAAGTTCCTGCCCAGGACTGTGTCCTCCATGAGCAGAAATGCCCTGGATCTGTTTGGATCTTTGCTAAATGCTCTGGAAGGGTCACTGCTGATGTTTGCATGGTGCTCTGTGAGAGAGCACTAAAATTATTTTGCTGGCTTACATGGTGGATCTGATTCCCCTGTCACTTATGAAAGCTTTGCAGTCTTATCTGAGCTGCATAATTTACTTCCATGCAAGAGAAAAGAGAATCCAGGCTGTTGCTGCTCAGAGAAGTGAGCAAGCTGGGGCAGTGTGTGGCTCCTGGTTGCTTTTTACTCAGTCCTCTTGTTAAGCTCCTACTTCTTGAGTGTCTTCTATCAGTAAATAATTGTTTTCACTATGTGAAAAGAATGTGACTGAGAGGATTCTCTGTGCAAGGATACAGAGACAAGAAAGTCCTCCCATTTGTGAAATGACCTTAGGCAGCCTGTCCTGGGGATGGACTTCTTAAGGGAAAGAGGAAGGAAATTGCAGGGCTGTAGCCCCCCTCCCGTGTTAGGCTGGTGAGTTCCCATGTGGTGGAAGAGCATCTGGCTGATTACACAACCTTCCCCACCAAAGCCAGCTCCGTGTGCCCTGCTGGGACCTTTGCTGCAGGATTCTTGCTGCAGTCTCACTGCAGGAGCCTTCCTTGGCCATTCTTCCCTGCCTGTCACTTCTCCTGAGCATCAGAAAAGCACAAACATCACAGTAAATCCTGCACGGAGCCCCTGCTGGGGGCAAACGCAGGTGTGTGGGGAGGTGACACTGCCCCTGTCCTTAGGGAAAGGTTTGTCACTTGTCTTTCCTCAGGGTGAGTCAGGGAGCAGCTCCCCAGCTGACAGCAGCAAAACCAGCCAGGGCGAGAACGTGTGGCAACACAAAACGTTGTTGAAGAGGCCAACAGTCAATCCTGAATTTAGCTGCAGTTCCCTGAGGCTGGCAATATCGAGGGGGAAAAGACTATTTTTAATGCTCTTCCAGCTTAGCATTATAAATCAGCAACTGCTCTGATTTACTCACAGCACAAGTAGAAAGATGTTTTTCTCTTGTTACTGTGCCAAGGAATTCACTCGGAGACCTAAATGTCAGGGTCTGTCTTTTGTTTCTTGCTTGAAATGTGCCCTTATCTCCAGATCTGAATGGGAAGTGTTTTGCCATCCTGACAAGCTCCTCAGAAATTGGAAAATGTTCCTGGCCAGAGCTGAGCTGAAGCTCCCATCCTCTCATGCTCTGCACAGCACCCAAGGCAGATGCCTGTGCCAGTGAGAGGAGCAGCCTGGTGACTCTGGCAGCCTGCTGGGACAGGGACATGCCAGGTGCTGATCTTAGTTCTCCCTACCCCTGGCAAGTGTCCTTCAGGGGCTGCTCTTCCTAATCCACCTGGGAGCTGGGAAGCCTTTCTCTGCCATCACTTCCTTAAAAAATGTGTACAAAAATGTAGCTTGATAGAGATCTCTTTCCTCTGTTTAAAACTCCTTTCCACTGAAGATTCCCAAGCAGCTGCAGATGTCAAAGTGAAGGCTTTCCTGGCCCATGAAGGGCTGGGCTTTGGCTTTGCCAGGAGAGCCAGCAGCTGCAGCGAGGGGTGGCAGAGCCCATTTTTCTCCTGTCTGTTCTGTTTTCTATACAATCCCACTGCTATAGCTCTTCTGGGCAGGAGGGGGATGAGTTGTAACCCTGAGCACAGCCAGGCTGACAGGAAGGAGTCCCTGGAGGAAACCCAGTCCAGCTGGGCCAGAGCTCCCAGTTCATGCTGGGCGAGAGTTGCTGGCAGGTGATGGCTTAGCTGTGCTGGTGAGGTAACAGACACAGGTACTTAGTGCCTGAATCATACGCAGAGGATTTGTTTACAACATGAACAACAAAGTCTTTGCTTGTCCTTTTAGTCAAAGAAGAGTCACTATGTAAATGGGATCATTTACCACTATTTAACTATATATCAGTTTTCACCTTCAAAGGCTGTCCAAGTGGTTTATTTACCATAAATTTAACCTTGGACTAAAGCTGAGATGCTTAGATACCCGAGTGATAGGGACCTTAGAAATGCTAAGGCAGAGATAAAGAGAGCACCATCAGATTGAGGGAAATGAGAACTGTCTGGCCCCTTCACAAATACTGAGGATAAACAATAGGGATCTTTGTGCTTGGGCTGTAGGCGTGTTGTCAAGGTAAATGGGACCTGGCAGAGGGCCCTATTGTCTCCTTTCCCACAACTCATTAAGATTTACTTGTTTTATCATCAATGAGTATAATAACCAGAGCTCTGATTATGCCACAAAGACATCCCAATGCCAATGATTCATGAGACAGAGATTGTGTGAGTCATCAGAAGGGTCTTCTCAGAGGTGTCCTCCATGTCTGCTGGGAGGCAGGAACAATATCTGAGAGTGGGCTGCTCAGCAGGGAGCCCCAGGCTGACACTGCAGCCTCGTGTGAAGCCCTTTTTGTTCTTTAGGCAGCCCTCACCCCTTACATTCATCCAGCAGTGACACCCTTCCCTGGTGTGCAGCACCAACACCCCCACACAGCACCGAGCTGCAATAGGGCTGGAGGCTGCTTTACCTCAGAGGCTGTGCCAGAAATGATTGCAGCACATAATGAATCAGCTGGATTATGCTTACCTGGAACAGGTCTGCCAAAAACTCTGACCTGATTTCCTCTCCCCCCACTCTCATTTCACTGTGAGGAGCCAAATGGGCTCTGGGTGCAATACAGTGCCCTTATCTAGTTGGCACCTAGATAAGTTGCCAACCCACAAAATTTTGCAATAATACACTTTTGTCTTTCAGTAGCATCTCTTATCAAACAGGTCAGAGTTATTGTTACAGACCTCAGTGCAGCAGATAAGTGTTGTTCCCCAAGCTACAGAGGACCAAATGAGATACTGAAAGATGAACAAGATCTCAGTAACTCAGTAGTAAAAGTGAGACCACTCTGCGCTGCTGAACCTGAGCTGTTCATGAGCATACACCCAGTAATTCCCAGGTGCAATGAGATCCCAGGAAAACCCCCTGTGCTGCTCCACAGTTCACTTGTTAAGGAGGCAGTGAAAGGTCTGGGATCTCCTGGATTCTTCAGGTGGGCTTGTTCCTCTGCAGATGAAAGCTCAAGTGCAGCTGTCCCAGCACCTTCCTCTTGAGCCCAGCTCAGGGGAACAGCTACCACTGCCCATGCCAGGCCTTGGCAGAGCCCACTACGGATGCAAATTTGGAATACATGCTTGGACATCGAACCTGTAATATTGGAACACTGTGTTTAATCCTTGGCCTCTCTGTGGAAGGGGAGTAGCCCTATGAAGCCTTTAGTCTGTTAATCTGGGTTTGTGTTCCTGGTGGTTATTTTGCTGGAGATAATGCTTGCAAAACAGCAAATATAACATGCCTATCTCTCCTAGTTTCTAGTTGGACTAATGTATGTACCCCAGTTATTGAAGAGTTAATTGCATAACTCATGTGTTGTAGGGTTTTGTCCTCACTCACATATATATGGTGTATTAGATAAAAAGACTATTTTTGAGGATTAACTGTCTCCCAAACATCTTTAAAATCATGTAAGTGTTCATAACTGAGTTATTTTCTTGAATAAGATAAATTGTTTATTTGCATTTATTTGGGATTTTGCAAGTTAATTTTTGAGGCTAGTGCTGCATAATTTTGTGAAAGAAAAAACTGACAAAGAGCTTTTTCATGAGTGATTTTTGCATCAATTGTTTCAGCAGAAGTGAAGTAGCTGTGAACTGGCCATCCTGCCACTTGCAGAACTGTACTTCCTGGAAGCCAAGCACTGGACATCATTGCAGGCATGTACTGCATTTGAACCTTGTCAGAATTAGTTCAGAAACTGGATGTGGTTCTTTTATCCATATGAATCTTAGCAAGACAGTGCTTTTCAGAATAAAAGTCATCAAGACTCTTTGCAGGAAAATCAAAACATGGCGTTTTTCTCCACATTCACTCCAAAGCTTTCTCATGAGTAAAACTCTATTGGTGTCTTTTTTCAGTCATTTCAAAAACATATTTGCAATAATGTGCAAAATAGAAGTAGGCAACACCTTGCACAACACAGTCTATAATTCACCAACCACCTTAGCTCCCAGCATATCCAAAGGCTCTGTAAAACAGGGCAAACTTGAGGATTGTTTGCAGGACAAATCAAATGAAATTTTCAGTAACGATTCTACACAGGGCAGAGAAACATTCCTGCTGGTTTTCTGTGGGAAGAGATGTCCTTTTGACCAAGCAGTCCTCCAAAAGTTTTAATGCTGGTGAAATGTAACAATCAATTTTAAATATCATAGTTTTAGCACCTGGGTAGGTTGTGCCATTGCCTCCCCCCAGTCAGGTTTATTTGGGCAGAATACCCCCACTGGCTGATAGGAAAGTGCTTCTGCCTATGGATCACTCTCAAAATATTTGCCCCCACATAATTAGTGGTGTAATTAACCCTGGCCATCACAAACATGGCCCTGTGACTGGGTGACTCCTACAGGCCCTTCCAGACGGCTGCCAGGGCACTGTGAATGGAATATTCCTTGGCTGGAATTCCTGTGCTTCCCCTCAGGAACCTCCGAGGCTTTGCCAACTTCTGCCCATTCAAATCAAAAAAAGAGTGGGGCATTTCTGTGGGGCATGGGACCTGTTTTGCCAGGGACCTTCCAGTCTGCTGACTCCTCGAGGTTTTGCAATCTCCCTGCTCTTTTCACTGTCTTCTCATCCCCTGAGAGTGGATGTGAAAACACGGGAAGAGTTGTGCACTGAGTCACACCACGCTGCTGAGCCCATCGGGCCGGGCTGCCGGGGTGGCTCAGTTCTTCTCTTGAGCAGGGTGACAACAATAAATACCCAGAGAAACGAGGGACAGGGAGGGGGACAGTGAGTGTGGACTGGGAGTGCTGCTCAGCCTCGGGGTGCAGAGAGCCTGCATGGGGCTGCTCCTGCTCCTCTGTCCCATCTCCTGTCACCCCCTGAATCCCTTGAGCCCCAGCGAGGGGAACGGGCTTTCACTGCAGCCACAGCAGGCAGCTCCACAAGGGCAAGGAGATAAAATATGCACAAAGTGTTTGTGAGGCAGCAAAGCAGGGCAGGGGAAGCAGGGCAGGCTGAGGCTGACCCAGAGGTCACCCCTGTGCCCTGTCTCCATGTGCCACAGGGTGTTGCCACACACTGCTGCCCCTGGCAAACACTGTCTCTTGGCTAGGCCCTGTGCCTCAGACTTGCACTTTTTATGCTCACCCAGCTGTACTTTGAATTGCTTTCCTGAAAACTACTGGGAAAATCCCAGCTGCCTCTGGGAGCTGAGGAAGGTCCTGGTTGGCATAATGAGGCAGAAATCAATTGACTCTTTTAGAGTGGCACTTGCTGATGCCAGCAATGTAGTTTGGTTTATTAGTCTGTATGGACTTGATCTAACTCTTGCTAAAGTCAAGGAGTGAATGCAGAGCCTGTCCTGACAGTCAGCCTTATCACTATCAGGAGAGATGGGGCTCACAGCACTTGCTGTCTGCTGCCAAGAATTAATTGTGTTCAAGTTAATGCCTGAGTTAGGATTAAGCTCTGCCTGATTGACAACTATTGCTATGGCAGGAAGCATAAGCCACAAGGAGCTAACTTAGAAATTAGACTTTTTGTCTGGGTCACCTCTGCAGATGGGGAAAAAAGGAATCCTGCTTTGCTGGTGTGTCGAAATGCAGCACAGTGTGTGCAGGGCTGCAAGCAGGTGTCCCCTGCACAGACAGGGGCTGTGGCTGGCACTCAGCAGCTCTTGGGGCCGTGCCACAAAGGGACAGGCAGGGAAAAAGGGCTCCTTTGGTGCCAGCCGAGGAGTGGGCAGAGCAGGTTGGCAAAGGTGGGGAACACGGCAGGGCTCCAGCCCTCTGGGGGAGTGTGACAATCTGGGACTGACTGCTCATAAAGGGGCAGAGCAGTTGGGGATAAACTAAGCCTTGAGTCATCAGCATATCTGTGTGTAAGAGCAAAATCCCCCAGGGACAGAACAGAGCCTGGTGGGGGACAGACAAGGAGCATGGAAATGGGGATGAGTAGAAGTGGTTTAGGGGTGGGCAGTGGGGCTGTGTGCCCTTACACCAGGTGTCCTGTGAGGTTTCCCCACTGCTGGGCAGGTTCCATCATGAGAATTGTTTTAGAGCTCAATAATAATCAGAACTTTAACTTTACAGCCCTTAACGCTGTGTCAGGTGTGCCCCTATTCTTGGGTTTGTGCCAGGCCTGAGTGGGTCAGATTAAACATTCAAACACTTCAGCAGTGTCTGCTCAGTTCTGTGTGCCCGAATGGCCAGGGAACATTACAGCATTGGAACACAGAGCACTGCAGGATTGGAAACAGCAGCACTTCTGAGAAATGTTTTCTTCATTATGAATGTGTTTTGTTGGGTTTTTGGGGGTAGTTTTTTGTTTTGGTTTGTGTTATGAGTTATGAATACAGATGGCAGGGACAGTTTCTGGCTCAGAGCCTGCAGCTGGTACAGACTGGCCAGGGATCACTCCCTGGTGCTCAGACACACAAAGGGCCTCGAGTGCTCCTTGTCTTTGCTTTGGTGCAGTTGTTGAGGACTGTGCCCAGTGCACACAGGGCCAGGTGGGTGAGCCTGTCCAGCCTGACACCCTGCTCTACTTGCCGTGGCTCTATGGGAATAAGCAGGGATATATTTTTTTTTTTCATTAGAGATTACTATTATTTACAAGTATTATTGTTCCATTTCAAAGTGCAGCTCAAAATTGCAACATTTTCCACTTCTCTCTTGGCATATCTCATGGCATTGCAGACTAGGCTGTGCAGAGCTGTCAGGAGGAACCAGAAGGGATCTCCCAGGTGGGAAAAGGCCTCAGCCTCAGTCAGAAGAGCATTTATGACCCCCAGATTGGCCGGTGGTCCCGAGCACTCACGCAGTGCCCGCTGCGAGCCGAGCACCCCGGGCCGGGCCGGGGGGGGCTTTGGGAGCTGCTCTCCCTCCACCCCTCCGGCCCCTGGGAGCCGCAGCCGGCGGCAGAGGCAGGGCCCCAGTTAAAGCCCAGTGGCCCCAGTTAAAGCCCAGTGCCCCCAGCCCCGTGCGGAGTGCCAGCCTGTGCCCTTCTCCAGCTGCGGCCGTGCTGTGCCTGCTGCTGCCCGGGCAACTCCTTGGCCTGCCTGCCTCCCCTTCACCGTGCTCAGCCCCACTGGGAAGGAACCGAGAGGGGAAGTGGCTGGGAAAGGGCTGCGCCCTCCCCGTGCCTCCTGAGGGATCCAGTTCCGTGTCCAGCCTGTTTGAAGCCTGAGCTCTTCAGGCCAAGAACGTGTATTATCTAGTTTGTGTTTTATGGCAGTATATGAATGTTTTGTTACAATAACAACAACAACAATAATAATTAGGGCCGTGAGAGCCCTGGAGGGCTGGAAAGGAACCAAGCCCTGCAGGTTCTCTCGGATGTTCGAGTTTGACGAGGTTGAACCATCCAGGTTTAACCCCCATGGCTGGTGCCCTCTCTCACCCTCCCGGCTGCCACCACCACCAGGAAGTCTGCGCCCGTCCTCCCCTGTCAGCGGGGAACTGGGATACCCTGGGGCTTCTCGAGGGAGGAACCCGCACTTACTGAGGAGGATGTGAGTGAAACTCACTGAAATTTCGTGAATGTGGGATGGGGGTCGTGAATCATCCGACCTTGAGCCGCCGCCAAGCCCAAGTGGGACTGACAGCCCGCCCAGAGCCACTCGGGATCGGGGATTGCAGCACTGTCCTTTGTCCCCAGACTACTCGAGGGTCTCTGGGTGAAAGTGCCCTTTATGTCCCTCTGAAAACTCCGTGAAGGTGCTGACGCTGACTGTGTCAGGTGGTGCCATAGGTAACTGGAGCCATCCTCCTCCAGAACCCCAGTCCCAGTGCCCTTGTTTCAGGCTGCTCTCCGGGTGACTGCAGGAGCTGCAACTGATACTGGAAGATGAAAAAGCAATTTTCTTTCAGATCCCCACACAAAAAATCTATGTGTGCCTGGAAGGTCAGATGTTGCTGATGCACCCAAGGGCCAGCAGTGGTTGTGTTGAAGATACTGCAGTGAATTGAGGCCCCACTCATGTCCCAGTGAGGGAGCCGGGCAATCGCTGTGTGGGACGGGGGTCCAGGCACCCCGAGTTCCCCGAGCACTAATCCCAATTCCCACAGTGTTGCCTCAGCTAATCGCTGCCTCAGTTTTCCTCACTTGTAAAATGTGGGGGTAATAACTGTGCATACCTCAGAGAGGGCTGTGAGGATTCATTAATTAAACGATGTTCGGGAAGTGCTTTGAAGATGAAAAGCCCTATATAAATGCTGGGTGTTACTAGTGCTTAGTGAGTACCTTCACAGCCACAAGCAGGGTGTGCCTGCAGGAAGCAGAGCCATAGGCTGAGGCTTATGGCTAAGTGCCTTTAAAAATAAATATGATCAGTAAATGCTCTAGGGAGGTCAGCTTCCCTCTCCTCCCCCTGGGGATGAGCTCCCACCTCAAAGGAACTGGGGTTTCTCTTTGCCTCCTCCACTTCTGGAAAACCAGAAGAGGTTTGGGAGTGCTGAGGAGAAAGCTGTCCTTGGACTCGGGGTGGTGATGCTGGGACTGAGACTCTGCAGGCAGCGTGCTCTGAACCAAAGAGGCCCAAAGAGCCACGAGGGCAGGGACGGGCACCGTCCCAACAGGCAGCAGCAGTGCAGGGCAGCGTGGGCTGCAGGAGCAGCAACTTCCCCAGTGCCTTGGGCACCGCCAGGGCTGCACACTGCCACTGCCACCGGGTGGGCAGGTGGCACTGCCACCGGGTGGGCAGGGGGCACTGGCACCGGGGTGCAGGTGGCACTGGCACCGGGTGGGCAGGTGGCACTGCCACCGGGTGGGCAGGGGGCACTGGCACTGGGGTGAGCAGGGGGCACTGGCACTGGGGTGAGCAGGGGGCACTGGCACTGGGGTGAGCAGGGGGCACTGGCACTGGGGTGAGCAGGGGGCACTGGCACTGGGGTGAGCAGGGGGCACTGGCACTGGGGTGAGCAGGGGGCACTGGCACTGGGGTGAGCAGGGGGCACTGGCACTGGGGTGAGCAGGGGGCACTGGCACTGGGGTGAGCAGGGGGCACTGGCACTGGGGTGAGCAGGGGGCACTGGCACTGGGGTGAGCAGGGGGCACTGGCACTGGGGTGAGCAGGGGGCACTGGCACTGGGGTGAGCAGGGGGCACTGGCACTGGGGTGAGCAGGGGGCACTGGCACTGGGGTGAGCAGGGGGCACTGGCACTGGGGTGAGCAGGGGGCACTGGCACTGGGGTGAGCAGGGGGCACTGGCACTGGGGTGAGCAGGGGGCACTGGCACTGGGGTGAGCAGGGGGCACTGGCACTGGGGTGAGCAGGGGGCACTGGCACTGGGGTGAGCAGGGGGCACTGGCACTGGGGTGAGCAGGGGGCACTGGCACTGGGGTGAGCAGGGGGCACTGGCACTGGGGTGAGCAGGGGGCACTGGCACTGGGGTGAGCAGGGGGCACTGGCACTGGGGTGAGCAGGGGGCACTGGCACGGGCACTGGGTGAGCAGGGGGCCGGTGCTGCTGGGACTGCCCTGCACTCAGCTAATGACATGCATGCTTTGGGGAGACAGAGGCAAATCTGTACTTGCTGCTTCTACACCTGTTGGACTGAAAACACAGATGCTGATTTCCTCTTCTCTGTGCCCCTGGAAAATCTAGTATTTAATATTCACCTGACGAGGCAGAAAGAAGAGAAAAGGGATTTTTGATTAGGTTAATTGTTTTTAATGACAGCCTGCCACATTTGACAGATCCCTCTTGTGAAGCCTCAAGACAAGCAACTTTTTCTCTCAGATGCACTCTGTGTGTTTCTGTATTTTGTAAGCTGAGCTGAAGTTTCATTTTCTGATTTGGGCAGGGAGGTGAGTTCTTTCACAGTCGTCCCCAGGTCTCTCTGGGAACACCAGACCTAAGCAATAACCTGTTACCTGGGGGAGATATCCAGGTGGGACTAATGGCAGAAACTGGTAAGGGAAAAGCTGCATTTCCTAAACTAGCCTTGCTGACTGAAAATTAACAACTTAAGACCAAACGTTGAACCAGATTCAAATGTTTTTATGTGAGACTGAGGCAAAAACTGGATGTTCTCCTGGGGCAGATGTGTAAAGTGCTTCAAGGACACATGCTAGTTATTAAATGATATCTAACACTAAAATTCATCAGAAATATTATTAGTTCCTTATAATCTAAAACTATACAAGAAAAGAACATGTAAATACCTGAGTCATAACTGAGGCTGAAAGAGTATCTATCACACCAAGAATTCTTACTGATGGATACTGAAGGGATCAACAGAAACAAGGGGATGCTCCAAGGGCAGGACAGATGTCCTGGGTTTGAGAACACAGAGACCTGCAGGGAGCAGCCAGTGGCTAACAGGCTCTGTGCAGGCTGAAGGGAGTTTTATTTCTCCCATCCTGGAATGCCCCCTTGGTTTGTCCCTTATCATAAAGCCTATCAGGTGGCTTGGGCAGGCTCTGGCACACAGGCCTGCTGTGATACTTCAAATCTTTGTGCCTCACTTTACCCATTGATTAGGATGATAGCCTTCCCAGAGTGTTGTGGTGATTAATTATTAATGTTAGTAAAGCGTTTTGAAGATGAGGAGTGCTACATGCTGGCTGAAGATCTTAATTACCTCAGCCTCATGATTAAATTTTTGTATTTACATAATGAACCAGTCACGGAAGAGGTGCAGAGATGGTCTCTCCTGGTGGACAGATTCTTATAGCTCAGTTATCTCTGCCATTATCACTGTCTAAGTCGAATCAAATCCTTTTTTTCCATGGGGAATCTGCTTTTGGAGTGAGCAAAGCCCACATGCTCCATGTGAGACTCCTGACATGGCAAACAGCCACGGTACCTTGGCTAATTTCAGTCCCTGCCCATGAAACTCACCTCACCCAGAACTTGTTTCAACTTCTCCAGCTGTTCTTGGCATGCGTTGAGATTTCATAAAGTTGATGCCATCAACTCCCACACATATGGCAAGCCAGAGTGAGAGAGAAAACCCACACACAGTAACTAATATATAGGGAGAAGAGGTATTTGCATGGGAGAGCACAAACATGAGGCTTTTCTCGCTGGCTCCGGTGGCTCCTGCCTGCTAATGCTGAGATGCAAAGGGATATGCAGATGGGGAGGGTGACTCAGAGAGCCCTTGCCAATGCAGAACTCCAGGAAGACACTTGATGCTTCCAGCTGGGCCATGCATTGATTCTGGTGGTCAGCAGGGTCATTTTTGCTGCTGCCCATGCCCAGCGTGCAGCGCAGGTTCCTGCCCGGGGAGCAGGGGGCTCCTGGCTGGGCACAGGGGACACGGCAGCTGCTCCCTGGCACTCTGCTCAGGAGTGTCCAAGGTGGCACAAGGCTAGGCCACTGCAGGAGCTCTGATTCACAGAGCAATCCCCCCTTGGAGATAGTTTTGCTGAGACATTTTGCCTGTGATACAGAAGGTTTGTTCTCCTTGTGTGTCCTTTTTCCTTTTCCTTTGGAGGCAAGTCCATAATTTTTCAAACTTTCAATGAGACTCATTTTCAATCCATAATTCATTATCAAGATGACACCCAATTATTATCAATTTACAATCTCACCCGAGTTAGGAAAAATCTGGAAAATGCAGGCAAGGGAGAGTTTGGTCCCAAGCACAGAGTGCAGGCAATAACACCCATTTCCATAGGCACCTTCAGATCTGGGCAGACTTCCAGGGGAATCCATGCTTGTCTCCTAGAGACGACTTCAGGAGAGACAGAGGGTTTTTTCAGCACTGAGCACTCACAGCAAACTTTTTCTTGGGGTTTGATCTGCCAGTTACAGGGCAGCAGGTTGGGGTACTGGGGATAGAGCCAGACTGGGAGCGACAGCAGGACTCAGTACAGCGCAGGGGGATGAGCCTCAAATTCCTCTGCTCACTGAGCCCCCAGGCCAGGGGCTGTGAATGGGCCCTGGACATGCTGGCTCTGTGGGATGAGGCTCTTGGCAGTGCCCTCCCTCGCTGGTGTCTTCAGCTGAGATGAGAATCTCTCCTGGGAGCTCCTCAGCCCCGCGCACCTGCCCTGCAGTGGGACCTGGGCAGTGCAGGACCCAGCCCAGCACTGCAGTCACTGCCTTAGTCACTAATGGGCTGCACACTTGGAAAGCATTTAAATCTGTTTTATAGTGATTGAAAGACTGCAATGAGATTTTGCTAATTAGCTGATTGCATACCCAGCAAGCCCTGCAAAAGCTTGGCCACATCGTGGGGTTTATTGGACAGCAAGTATCAGGCTTTCCATTTCCTCTTCTATTTATATTCTCTGTTCAAATGAAAACCACAAATCTTTCCAGGTGACTTGTTTATTAAGTGAATTTAGAGCACTTAACATTTGCATTTATTAATTTTCTAGAAAAACTGGTATTGCTAGCTGCTGAGACTAACTGGTATCTCAGATTTCACTGGATACCAGCTGCAAGTCTTGGTAATAAGACTTTGGTGATGATTAAGCCAGTGACGTGATTTTCCAGTGGCACCTGTAGCCAGCTCCAGCTTTGCAGTGACCTGTGAGGACTCAGCACCTCGGACAACACCTCCACAACCCCTGGCACAGATAAAATGAGTGCAGGGGTCTGTATGACAGATTGTTCCCAGCTGTGTGCACAGAGAGCAGCTGTGGCCTGGGTGTGCATCCTCTCTGAGCCCTGAGAGCTGCCAGGGGATGGCACCTTGGAATGATTTCCATGAATCGCACGTTCAAGCAGAACCCCAGAGCCAAGTTCCTAAAGCTGCTCATGTCCCAGTACATGAACATGATCTGATTCTATTTTCAGTGGGAATGTTTGGGTTTCTGAGCTCAGGCCCTGGATTCTGAGATGCTCTTTTCTGAAGAAGAATCTCTAGTACCTTCTTCCCAGGCTAGGACTCACAGACCCCTCCGTGCTCTGGAGTTTTGTTCTACATTTCCTTGGTTGCATGATCAGAAATGCTCTTTCAGTAATTTAATCTCATTTCTTTTCAGTAATGACAGATCTTTTCTCTTGACAAAACCACCTTTATATTCCTTTACTGGGTCACTGTTAACTCTTCTACGCTCTACATAATAACACTGGAGATTTTTGTAGATAGGCTTTCTGCCAGTCTCCTTCATAAAAATGAATTACATCTGGAGCAGGTATGAACTTGGAACAATTCCTACCTCCCAGGTAAAATAACTCATCTGATGCTTAGACACACCATGAATCCTGCACAGACTGAAGAGCCTGGGAAGGTGGAAGAAATTTTTTTCTAATTCATAGCTGAATTTCTTCTGATGAAGGACATGTACAACCAACTGCAAGAAAACAAATGATTGTTCTGATTATTTTTCACTGTAGGAATAATTGGTAACATTGTTCTTCTTGGCAAAGATGAATAGTTGGAACCAGACTATTTCACAGAGACAAAATATCCACAGGGAGAGATTTTTGAGGCAGTCATAGTCATAGGATGCACCCTACAGAGTGTGATTCTCATGACATTAAAGCTGTGCTAATGGTGTTGGGATTGACTTCTAATGAAGAGAGAAATGAACCTGATAAACACAGCGTAAATGTTCTATGGAAAGGACAATAAAAATATCACATTTTGGGCAAGGTCTGGCTCTCATTGAAGCCAAATGGGTTGAATTTATTGAACTTATCCAAAACAGGAAAAAGAATTTACGACAGTGGAGGACGAAGAAACACTGCTGTGAGTCCGAGCCACTGAATAACTCCACACCACAGAAGAGATCCCCCAGAGTTTTGCAATAGTAACTGTTGTGTTACTTTGTGGAATCTTCTGATCCTTTGATAATGTTTCCTCCTTTTAACAGCAAAATCCACACTGCTTCTTGAAAGCTTTTAGAATATTTTTCCTTATGCTTTTATCCTAGGGAAGGCAGGACCACATTTGGTATTTAGGACAGGGAGCTGGCAATCTGGATTCTTTTCAGCTTTGTCACTAACCCGTGGTATGACTTTGATCTCCTCATTGTACAGCACCACTTGGAGAAGCCCTGGGGAGGCTCCTGTGCCTCAGAAAGGGCCCTGTCTGTGCCACCAAAGGCACCCCCTGTGCAAACCTGGCATTGCCAGCTCCTGTGCTGGCTCCTTGCAGCCTGGCACAGCCCACTCCCTTGCAGAGGCTCCTGGGCTGTGCTGGGGCTCCCCAGGGTTATCTGTGTGTGGTGCTTTCCCTCAGTCTGGGATCTCCACGGGGTTGTGGCTCCACGGCTTTGGCTCCACTCACCTCTCCCCCAAGGCCAGGCAAAGCAAGTGTTTATTTAGAAACAATTAAAATTGAACATCTAGATACTAGACTGGGAGGAAGTAAACAAGTAAAATGTAAAGTAAACAAATATAAAATATTCCAATTCTGGCTTCAATTTTGCAACCAGAGGCCAATCTTTTAAATGCTCTCCCCTGGAATCTCAAAGAATGCTCACATGCTCAGAGACTGGCATCCATTGGTCCCAGGCTGAATATACACTGTGCTCCAGCCTTCTCTGGACAACCCTTTGAAGTTCTCCCCTCTTTTATTTCCTAAAATTAGGTTTTATAATATAAATGGGTCTCTAATTGACTTTTACCAAAGCCAGCAGCAATGGATATTTTAGCAGTGGTTCCTCTGGGTTTAGGCCTAATTGACCAGAAGGTGTGTGACCTCTGTAAATACACCTCTGGCCCTTCCTGAGAACCAGGTACCTCATTATTTCTGCCTTCCTCCTAGCCAGCCTGCTGGCTACTGCTTCCCACCCACTCTGAGCTGCTCCCTTTGTTTCTTTATACAGAGTTATTAGCCTTATTCAAGGTACTGCTTACACACAGATTCCATTAACTTATGGCTTGTGGTGTTACCAGTTTCCTATAGAGACCTGTGTGTGCTACTCTGTGTGACTAGAGATTATTGATTGCTAACCATTGTTCTGACAGGACTTGTCTGTGAGTACAGTAATTCCTCAGCTTCATCCTCTCTCCCAGTTTCAGGCCAAAATTTTGGAAACCCCTCACAACGCCTTCACTTTTACTGCCTGCCTTGAAAGGAGTCACTGAGCACCTCGAGGTTCTGTTGGCTGTGCTTGATTTTGGGAGCTTTGTTTGAAGTGAGGCAGCTGCCCCTGGGTACCTCGGGAGCCCCCTGACTGCTGGGATGTGGGGTGCTTGCTCTGGGGGATGAACACGCTGGAAACAACAAGCTAAATAAAAACATGGGCTTTTGGTAAATGCCTTCAACTTTAAAATGGGACTTTCAGTTTCTAAAGGCTGGCAGGGAGTTAGTTTTGAGTCAGTCTTTGTGTGGTCATTTTCATTCTGGAATGAGAGTGTTCTTGCACAGAATTACACTAAAATGTGTTGTCAAGAGACATTGTCTTTGTTTCCATGAGTTTGCAAATATTCCCAAACAAGTTTGATGTAAGCCAGAATGTCCCAGCTTTTATCTTGCCGAGTAAAAGCTTCTCCCTGAGCACCACGAGCCCCGGGCTCGCCGGGAGCTCCGGGAGCTGCGGAACGAGCACATTCCTGACCTGGCAGTGCCAGGCTCTGTGCCACGGCCAAGAGGTGCTTTACAGCTGCTTCAGGGGTCTCCTGGTGCTGCCACAACACCACGTCCTGATGAGACTTTAATGAACTTTCTGAGCTGCCTGAGTTCCCCTGATGAGGGGCATTATATGTGTACAGTTTGTTTGTATTGTTGCCTAATTATAAGCAGCAATTAAGACTTCACACCTACAATTTGTATTCACAGTTTGTAAAATTCCCTTGCCTGGAGTTCTCTACTACTGCTGCCAACAAGGCATACAGCAGATTTTATTCTTTCCCCCAGTGCCACAGAACAAAGCTCTTCATCAGCCTCCAGTCTCCAGCTGGCAGCACAAAGGCCCAGAGCCCGAGCTGCTGACTCGAAGCCACTGTGGCTTACGTGTCCCTTAGCAGGGCTTGTCCACACCTCAGCCAAGAGCATGGCAGTGACAGTGCCCAGGCGTCCAGCATGCAGCACCAGGCCTGATCCTGCAGATCCCCAGAGCAGGAGTGACTGTGCCACAGGACGGGCACTGCAGGGAGGGCATTTGCAGAAAATCAGTTGTGTGGGGCATTCTTGTACTTATTCAATCCCACACTCCCCAGGTACCATCAGCTGTCAGTGACTTTCCCAGGAGCTGGCACTGTTTAGGGCTTCATCATGTTCCAAGCACCAGTCCTAATCCATTTAACTGTGTCCATACACATCCTGAAATGATTTGTGGAATGGGGAACACACTGAGCACATTTATACACATCCAATCTGCAATTCAGTTGGACTTTTAAAACGTAGCTTTGGAAACTGTTCTCCTGGGGAAGGATGAAGCCAATGGTATTTTTTTGAACTTTTCTGCAGTGCTATTAGGTTGGGTGGGGCTGGGCAGGTGAGCAGGAGGGAGCAGCAGGAAGGAGCAGTCAGTCCAGCTGTTAATGGCACAGTCTGGGGAGCTCCCAGCGCCGTGCCACAGCAGCCAGAGCAGCCTTACCCAAGCGTGGCACTTACTCATGGGAGCTCTTACCTCGGAGCCACAGGGACTGACCAGGGGCTCTGTGCTGTATTATTAATTTTGTTGCTGATTCTGTACGTTGTGATCAGAGTCAGAGGCAAAGCAG
Source organism: Peucedramus taeniatus (assembly GCA_013400575.1). NCBI lineage: Eukaryota > Metazoa > Chordata > Aves > Passeriformes > Fringillidae > Peucedramus > Peucedramus taeniatus. The sequence goes on along the minus strand of WBNO01027744.1, from coordinate 23,415 downwards.
AACATGGCAGCATTGTTTGGACAAACAGAACAGCACCAGTCCTTCCTTCGTGGATGCATCTCCTGGAAAACACTCCTTTTCTGACTCTGCTGGGGAGTTCTGCAACAGTATCTAGGAAATATATTCCAATGGGAATGTCTCCAAATGGTGACTATAACATGAGTATAAAGTATTGTTAATAAATTACTTGACTTTGGGTTTTTTAGCTAGAAAAATAAACCCAGGCTCATGTTGTTTGAGTGAAACTCAATTCAGCATGGGCAACATCAAGAACACAACTAGGATAAAAACTACCACACAGTAAATCAAAGAACAAGAAAAGTACAGGGCTATTAATGCTTTACTATAACATTCCTCACAGCCTCTCTGCACTGTGGATAACTGCAAGCCAACATTTTTCAACTGTCCTAAAGTATGTGAAATGTAAATGTTTAGAAGAATGTTTTTGTGCCAAGCTGAGAGTGATCATAAACATCAGCTTCTAATAGAAACATTTTCAAAAGATGCGCTCTGTGCTGCCAGCTTTTGAGAGCAACACCATGTAAATTAGGTCGGAGTCTCCTTGGATTCCTGACACTCCATCGCTGCCTTTTAATTGCCAAAAATTGTTGGATTGATGCTGTGTTTGAATTTAAAGTATGAACTGCAACTGTATTAAATATGCTGCTTAAATGTCATGTGGATAAACAATAAATCACCTGCCTGGGATTTGTTTGGGGGACAGGCCTAAAGAAAATCTTGAGGGAAAAGAAGCCCTGTTCTACTTATGACCCTTTATTTCTGTGGCATCACGGATGTGCCTGGTGGTGTGCTGCCAAGGGCACTTTCTGGGTTGGAGGTAACTCTGCCATGCTAATGATACCCCGGGAGCAAAGCGTGACTTACTGTGAGTGGAGCCACTCCACCCTGCACAGCAGGGAGGGGACAGTGCCCAGCCACCTGCACGTGCTGAAACTGAAACCCTGGCTCTGGCAGCACCTCCTTCTTCCCAGTAACCTCCTCCAGCAGTTCTCATCAGAGAATCTCAGCCAGAATGTTCAGATCAAGGAAAATTAAAAAGCCTTGGGAATTATAACCAGTTTCAGCTGACTGGTTTGGTTATATCACCCTGAGATTGTGAACAAATTTACATTTTATAAGAGAACCATTTTAGCTTTGGGATTTAGAGTTTCCATTTTAGTTTAGTGCTTAATTATATTTTTAAAACCCCTTAAAACAAAATTAAATATTTGGATCAAAGTATCAAATGTCTTTTTTGTCTCTGCTGCTAGTGACAAAAATCCAATTTAGTGTCTTGCTAGAAAAAGAGCCATCTCTGATCACAACTCAGAGCATCTCCCTATTTAATCAGTGTTCATATTCTTCCACTTCCCATCATCCATGACAGCAGATGGTCGTTGATGACATGAGGGTTACACATGACATGGTTTTTAGTGGATCGTGGTTATAGATCTTTGCAGGGTTTGTTTTGATAAAAGCCTTGGAATAACTTCAGAAAAATCTGGCTTTAGATAAACTTTCCAGGTTTTATGTATAGCCTGCCACTTGTTAGGAAGCAGTTTAAAAGGGGATGTTGAGAGGCAGAGAGGCAGAGCCAGGGCTGCTTTGGAGCCCACACTGCTGAAATAGCAGTGCAGAGAATGCAGTGCTGGGATTTCTCAAGAACAGCCATACATTTTTGGTTCATTCTTTTCTTCGTTTTTGTATTGGTGCTTTGGGATGTTCACATGCTCCATTTACAGCCTGCTTGTGGGAGTGTGGCAGGCAGGACTGTCCAGGGGCCCTGTTCTCCATAGCCCCTCTGGGAACAGCTGAGCCTGGCTGTGAAGCTGATGGGAAAAGCCAGGAGGAAACACACTGCCACTATGAACAGGAGAGGTGCAGAAGACACTGTTTGAATTAATTCCCCCTTTTCACTGTTTTGATTGCTGCAGAAACAAATATGGTCTTTAGATGGAGTTAGCACCTGTGTCAAAGAAAGAGAAACCAAGAATGAGCAGGAGAGGGGAGGGGATCAGCCAAACCTCACAGCATGGGAAGATGGGAAAAGGACTGAACAGCAGAGAGTAAGAGGATGTGAGCTGTGCTCACAATGAAATCACTGGGAATTCTGCCATGAAAGCAGAACTGAGTTGTTCTTTCAGGTATGAAAAGTACTGTGAATGACAAACTGAACTCCCATTAAGAGGTTAGGACAGGAAGCTGTTTTCTTCCAGGGATGAGCCAAGAAGCTGCAAAGGCTGAGTCCCTAAATTTGAGTGTTCAAGCCAAGCCTTGAGAGAAGCCTTGCTTCCAGCATCCCCTGAGGTTGTCTTTTAATTCCCATTACTATCCCTTGTAGTCCTTCCACCTCTCCCTTGATTTTTCCTGGCCTTCCTTCTCTTTTCCATCTGATCAGGGCCTGCACTGCAATCTAAAGCATACAGGAGTCAGAGGATGTCTTTGCATTTGCTTTAGTAGCCCTTGAATCAGAGCAGGGAAGTCACAGCTCCTAGGTTTATAATCTGTTTTTCTGCTAAATCAGGGTATTTTGCTACTGTTTTGATTTGAGCCTCAGAAAGCCCTGGAAATAACAGAAACAGCAAATAGATAAAACAAGGTTCGTGCCAATGGGACAACCAAAATATGTCATCCCAAGACAAACAGGCCTTGGTGCAGAACTAGGAATGAAGACTAAGTCCTGACCTCCCTCCTTGTGCTTTTACCACTCCATAGTGCAAACTCCCCCAAATTATCATAAAATTGTGCAAAGAGTAGCAGCCAGCAGAGACCAGCTCTGCCTGGCTCCTATGAGCCTGCCAAGGCTGTTGGGATAGCGAGGGAAGGGACACACAATTCATTTTGAGAAGGTTTTTTCCCCCTCTTTTTGTCGTCTTCTTTGTGGTGGTTTGTGAAATGCTGGGAAGGAACAGCACAATGAAGAGGAAATGTTCCAAGGAAACCAGGCTGCTCCATGCCATTGCCCAACCAGCACCCAGTGTACCAACCACGGAGCTCTGCATGGGAGTGTGGGACACACATGGGGACTGGATGCTGCTGGCAGGAGGCCTCCCTTCCCCTCTGAATTCACAGAGCACAGAAAGGGCAGAGAATCAGAGCCTGGCTGGGGCTCTCCCTCTCTCCAACACAAATGCAGGTGCAAAGTTACCCCGTCCAGAATTTTTTTGCACAATTTAGAGCCATAAAATGGAAGCTGCCTCTGAGCACTTGGCTCTTCCTCTCTTGCAAGTTTGGGCCAGATGCAAAAGAGGACTTAAGCACTTACAATTCCATAGGTTACTCCCTACTCAGGATAACATTTCTTCCAGTACCAGCAGCTTTATGCCTGGACATGCCCAGAGCTGCTGGGATCTGAGCAGCTTAGTGCAGAGGTCCCACCTAAAACCCCCTGGGATCCTCGGAGGAGGAAAGGAGCGTTCCTTTTCTCAGGACAGCCAGGTCAGGAACATTCCAAACAGGGTGCACACAGCAGGACCTGTCCCCTCACACGATGCAGTGGCAGCTGCTTCCCTTTAACCCTGGACATGGTCAGGCTGGAGGGTTTGGTCTGCACTGGAAGCTCAGCACAGGGAGAGTGCTGGGCTGTTTGCTGGCAGGGTCAGCTGGGACTGTCCAGGAGAACAAGCATTCCCTCCAGGAGTGAGACTGGGAATCCAAACATTTCCAACACAAAGAAACAAAAACTCCAGGCCCTTTCAAGGAAAACATAAATGTAGTGAATTAGAACAAAACCAAAACAAAACCAGAAAAACAACCAACCAGAAAAACACACCACCAAAAAACTGAAGAAACCACAGTTATTCTGCTGGCTAATATCATGAAGACATGATGGTACTTGCAGCTTCCTGCTTGGACCTGGCTTGCTCCAAAGTTATTTTGTGTGTTAATCCTGTGGTTTAGATGATGAAGATTAGGTCTGAGTGAGCTGGTTCAGATAAAAGGGGGAAAGGCAGCAACCAAACCTTCACCCAAACTCCAATCTAAACTTTTCTAAGCTTTAAATAAAATCAAAAAAGTATTAACTTTTCTTTATTATTCCTTTGTTTTGCAATTAAGATTTTATTTGTAGGTACTGTTATTCATCAGCTACAGTTATTCATTCAAAGTTTTGGAAGTCACAGTGCTATGGGGAGGAGAGTTCTTACCCCTGCAAACAGAAAAACACGCATTCCAGGTTCACAAAAATATGTTTCTGCTGCCTCTCCTGAACTTGGCTTTTTAATGGAATTGGGATTTTTAATCCTAGTTACTGCTTCCAGTGTAACTGCCACCATACCATGCAAGTTTCTTCCCAGTTTTGGTTTCTGTGCGTCTTGGCCTGGAATGTTCAGTTACAGATTTCCTGACAAAGATCCCAGCTGACAGCCAGCAATTTGGCCAATGTTCCTCAAATAAATAGGAATATGAAATCATGTTCCAAAATCTAGGCAGAAATGAGTGATGGATTCTCAAAAAAAAAAAAAAAAAAACCCAAACCCAAAACTAAACAAACAAGAGCTGCCTGCTGCTTGGCAATTTTGAAAATTAAATTAATACTATGTTCTTTGACTTTACTATGTAATACTTTTCAGTACCTATTTTTAAATGGTTGCCTCAGCCAATAGCACACTTTAGTGCTTGATTAGCACATATTTGGCACGCAGAGCACCAGGGAAAAACACACTTGCTGCATTTATTCTCAAGCTGAGCCACTCTTTGCAGATGTCAAATACACACATAACAAAGCCAGGGTTTGCTCCTGTGCAAAGGCACTGGGCATACTGGTGCAGCTCTGGTAGCTACTGGGCTCATCCTCATGCCTGTAGGTCACAGACAGGTCCTGGCAGCTCTGGGGTGCTTGGCAGCACTTTGCAGACTCCAGGGGTTGGACTGCACAGGGGACTGGGCTGCAGGAATATTGTCCATGGGCACTTCTGTGCAGAGAGTGCACTTCCCATGTTGCAGTCCATTAAAGCACAGCAAGTGCAGGAAAACCCAGGGGATCTATCCCATAAAGATACAAATGCCATGAGGGAGGAGCTGTGGGGGCCAGCTCCCCACAACATCAGCATCTCCCAAGGCAGCTGCACCTTGGTCTTTCCAACGTGCAGGCACATAAATGAGATGCTCAGATTGGAGTCTGCCTTCTTCACTGTGCCACTGGCAAGAGGCAAATGCCTTCAGAGGGAAGCTGAGCTTCCCAAATGGGGAGGAAGTGAGGATTCTATCAGTTCAGTAGGATTAATCCAAGCCTTCCAGCCCCAGAGCCAGGTAAAGTGTCACAGGAGGCTGAGGGAAGGGCTGTGTGGAGACTGCTGCTCACACCTGCAGTCACTGATTTGGGTGGGCACAAAGGTGGGAGCTGCTTTCTGTGCCTGCTGCTGGTTGTGCAGTGGTTCAGTCAGGAAATATTCAAAATGGGATGAGGGAGCCAGCTCCAGAGAGTGACTTCCATCATTAGAACCAAAGAGACTTTGCTTAACATTTGAACTTTCTGAGTGCTTATTCTAATTCAACCACAGAATCTTCTGAGAGTTCAGCAGTCACTAATTAAGACCTGCAATGATTTATCTGTGGTTCATCCGTGCACTTGGCTGCTTTTGCTCCAGAGGGACTGGGCAGTGCACAGTGGGAGTGCTGGGAGTGCCCCTCACAGGAGCACAGGGACCAACCAACCCCACACCTTTGTGCTGACTCCCTTGCCCCTTCCACAGCTGGCAATGCTTCTGTGTGGCCTCACATCTAGGGTGAAAACAAATAACCCACTTCAAAAATAAACTGCCCTAGGAAGTGTCTTTGAAAATTTTTAATGCCAAATTACAAAAACATAACATGCAAATGTAAATAATTTCCCCTGCAATGAATGCAGGAAATAAAGAAGTGGTATAAACAATAGGGAATTGGACAGATCTGTTTTATTTCCCTTCCTCCTCCATCTCCCCCACAGTGTGATTTAATAAATATTAATGAAAAAGAGAAGGAATAACACTTATCTATTAATTTTCCTGCCTTTATTTTCTGATCATGCCTAATTTAAAAGTGTTTTGGGGTTACATTTAGTCATATATATGGTTGTTTGAACCTTTTCTTAGCCATGATTCATTCTGCATATCAGCATAGCATGGAGCTCATGCCTTCAGTGTGTGTCTGTCCCATGATGCTCAGTTATCTGCCTGCCCTGAGCTGTCCAAAGGATGGATTTGCATGGACACTGTTCCCCTGTGGAAGAGAATGCCAGGAATGACCGGTCTGGTACCACCTGGCCAGGTGAGCTTCCATTCAAATAATGCACATGCCACCAAAACAATCCAGATCAAAGGTCTGCCTTTCAACAGAATTCAAATGTAAGGACTTCTAAAGCAATTTTAGCAGTTGGCTTTACAAATGAACTTATGTCAGCTGCTCTGTATGATGAGTGACTAAATTACTCGTGTATCTAATCTTATCTGTCTATCTGTCTGTCTGTTTTTCAGCATTTCAGTGCCCATCACTGCATTATCCAGGCGCCACCGTAAGATTAAGAAGCTCTGCAGTGACATTCTCTACATGGCCTGTCCAAAGGTCATTAGCAGAGCCTTCCCTTCTGGAAAAGCCCAGAGGAGGGCACGGAAGTGAGCCACAGAAGGAGAGGAAAAGGAAAAGGAAAAGGAAAAGGAAAAGGAAAAGGAAAAGGAAAAGGAAAAGGAAAAGGAAAAGGAAAAGGAAAAGGAAAAGGAAAAGGAAAAGGAAAAGGAAAAGGAAAAGGAAAAGGAAAAGGAAAAGGAGGCAGCAGCTGCTGGAGCCTTTCTGGTTGTGCTCACGTGGTGTGCATCTGCTCAGGTGGTGCTGCAGTCCAGGGGCCTCGTGGCAGTGGCCTTTGTGCTGCTGCAGGGACTGTCACACTTGGTGTGTGCTCCTGTCACCTCGGACTTGGGCTCACGTGGCCTCAGCACTGCTGTCCCTGAGCTCCTCTCAGGTGCCATTCCCATGCTGGCTCTTTATGACTTCTGGATGCTCCAGCCTCAGAGCAGGATATTTCTCTCAAAGATCCCAAGCACAGAGCAGGCACTGCAACTCAGGAACCACCTTCTCTGAGAGAATATATTAGTTAAATTTCATTTTCCTCCCAGTGGGCAAATCCTCCCAGCTCTCTGTGTTTGAAGAAGCCAGAAAGGGTGGGTTTCACTCTACACAAAGCTACACAGGACCCATGGAATCAGGAGAGAGGAGTTTGTCCCAGGACCCCCATCCTGCTCCCACAGCAGCTGTGGTGTCCCTGGGGCCAGCCTGGGACCTGGCATTCTGGGGAGGTGGCACTGCCCATCCCCTGCTGCCCTGCTCCAAGCAGCTACTGGTAAGTGAAAATGTGCCAATGTGTTTTTTCTGGAGCTGCTGCTCAGAAGCCTGGCTCAGTCCTGAGGGGCCAAGGGCAGCGTGCTGACGAGCTGCTCAAACATGCCCTGGAGGGCTTTGTGCCCCTCTTGGGACAGAAGCAGCCGGGGATTTACGCTGGGGGATAAATAGGTGGTTCCAAAGTGAGAAGGAAGAGCCAAAGTTGGAAGCTAACCACAGAACGTGGGTGTAAACGATTACCAAAGGCTTCCAGTAACTCTGCTATCATCAGAGACTGGCTTTATGGGTATGGCCTCAAGAAGTTTCCCTCCACTTAATTAAAGAGGCAGATAAGTATCTAGGTGGAGTGTGCAGATAGGTTCTGAATGAGTTATCCACTAAGGCTGGTTCGCTGCACCTATTGTTAAAGCCAGAATATAATATCAGATTAATGCATTATATTTGCCTATTATAGCACTATGTCATCATTAAATGACATGTTATAATTAAAGCCCTGCATTAGAAACAAAACTATTTGGCTTGGGATAAGTTGCCTTTATGACTTCTGTGGTTATGATTTCCTCCTTTTCTTAACCCCTTAAAACTGCATAATATAGCTATTTGTAGCTGTATAAAGAAAGTTTCTAGTTTCAGATTCTAATCTCAGGTAATTCAATAAATAAAGTAAATAAATAAAGTAAATAAATAAAGTCAATAAATAAAGTAAATAAAGTCAAAATCTGGCACATAGTCTTTTCCTGTGTCAGAGTATTTGCTGGTAGAGGGAAATCCACGTTGTTTGGGTTGACAGAGTCCCAAAGATGGGCAGATTAAAGAAGAGGGTGCCCGACTCGCCATCCTTCCTGCTCATCCCTCAGCTGGCCCCAGCAGCTCCCAGGTTTGTACCATTCCCCAGGATTTCAGGAAGCTGCTTGGCAACCTCTCTCTCTTCCTTTTCCTTCCTGGAACTGCACGAGGAAAAATCCTTTCTTAGAGCAGTTTGTGGCCGCAGCTGCCGGGAAGGGAGCGCTCCCAAATGCAAAGGTGGAGCAGGGGTGTGGGATACTGAGACGGGCTGCGACTGCAGCTCGGCTAACTGACTATGCTAATGCCTTTAATTCGCCATTTGCATATGCACGCTTCTCAATTTCAGGAGTTGGTGATTCATGCGGGCAAGTGCCAGCCTCGGCCAGGCTGGGGCAGAGGGTGCCAGCAGTGCCCCCGTGGCCCGCATCAAGCGCACGGAGCAGGGCTGGCACCGGGCGAGGCGCAGTTCCCGAGAGCGGCCGGGCTGGGGCTGCTGCCTGGGCCAGCCTGGCAGGGACTGAGCTCCTGCTGCTCTTTGCAGGCAGCATTTGCAATGCTCTTCTGTAAATCGAATGGATGTCTTTGATGGCCCTGGCTGCAGCGTGCGCTTGTTTGGCTCGGAGATGACCGCCTCAGTGGGGGTAGTGACAGGGGACCGCCGCCAGTGGCCGGGTGACATCCCAGTGTCCCCTCAGTCCCTCTGGGAGAGGCGATTCTGTGGCTGCAATGCTGGCAGTTCAGTCCTTTTCTTCCTGATTCCTGATGACCTTTCCCCTGGACTTGCAAAGAGCTGGATTTGGCCTTAGAAGTTGGCTTGTGCACCAGGAACTGTTTTGTCATTTCTGTTTCACTTGGAAATGTGCATTCTCCTCCCTGGGCAATTTCTCCCGTGCGGGAAGGCCCCAAGTGGGAGTGCCAGATGTGTCAGATCATCAGGCTGGGGCACACACAGGCTTCTGATGGAGCTGCTGGAGACACGGTTTTAGCATTTCATCTAAAATCACAAAATTCCTACAGCAAGTAGTAAACAAATAAAAATAATAATATGCAAAATTTTGATTTTAACTTTTGCCTTGAACAGGTATTTACCTGGCTTTTGCAACTGTGCAAAAGGCCTCTGCTGTGGCCACTGCTGAAGGGACATTCCCCTCTCTGGTGTCACTCAGCCAGGTAAGGAACTGAGCAGCTCAGGGAAGGCAGAGCTCTGCTCCAAGGTGGAAAAGGGAAGATGCTATCCAGTTCTGAGGGTGATCTTAAATACCTGGAGATTATGGGGCAGGATGAAAATATGGCCCCTGCAGAGGATTTCCTAATGAGGGACAGGCTGCTCAGTGAGGAAAAAAATTACTTTCTAATAGCATCTGCCTATTTTACATATATAATGAGCCAGACTCTGTGTGGTCAAATTACTGTCTGGGAAGGGTTTGGAGTGAGGGACAGTTGTGCTTCTGGCCTTTACAGTAACCAGTATTACCCTGAGAGAGCAGAGTGGAAAAACAGAACAATGTCTGCAGAAACCAAGTAACAGACCCAAGAGGTCCATTTGCCTCTTCATTACAGGAATCTGTGGATCAGGAGATTGGGAAGGCACTAACTGAGCACAGCCACTGCCCTGATTAGCAGTTTCAGAGTCCTGTGAAACCATCTCATTTTGCTCTCCCAGGCAGTGGCTCTTGGCTGGCAGCTGTAGGAAAGGGTGACCCCTGTGTTTCTTTCCCCACACCTGGTGCCAGCTGGAACGGGGGAGTCCCTGCACAGGTCAGGGTGCTGTGGGGGACTGCAGCCCCTGCCCAGCCCTGGGGGCTCCCTGGCAAACAGGCACTGCTGGAAGGGCCCATGAGCACATCAGGAGGGATTTGCCCCTGAGCTGCTCAGTGCTGCAGAATCCTGCCCAGCCCCTGCCTGTCTGGGCAAGGTCAGGCACCCCACAGAGTCCCTGCTGTCCCCTGCTGCCCCTGCTCCGTGTTGAAGCAAGGCTTTGCCTCTTTAAAAATTAAAAAAAAAAAAAAAAAAAAAAGAGAGAAACATTTTTGTTTTACCTGTCACAGTAAACTGGCTCTCATGCCAGTAAAGCATTCCTAATTGGCAGGATTTAGAGACTGATCATTTCAATTTATGCCCAGAACAGGTAGGGCAGCAATGAAAGCCTCTCCCACCCAACCCCACCCCTTCTCACCAGTGTGCCTCAACCCTGCCCTGGAGGGACCACCTGGAGGGCTGAGCAGGGAGTTCCCTGAGCTGCGCAATGAAAAGGCCCCGTCCTGCAGTAAATAGCAGCCTGAGCTTATGGCTCATTAATAGTCAGTGTCCCTCTGTCATAAAGCTCCTGCAGGGCTCGTGCAGAGGAGCACCTGCTGCTGAAGCCCTCAGTCCTTTCCTGGGACTGCCTTTGAGACTTGGCTGAAAACACCAGAGTGAAATTTTCCCTTCACGTTGCCCCGAGGTCGGTGGGAAATGGTCCCTTGGCTGTTGGAAATGGTTCCCATCAGTGCCACAGCTTGCAACAGCCTTCCCAGAACCCTGGGCTGCTGGGTATCGCTTCCCCCTTCCCAGGGCCCCTCACCACGTGCAGATTTGCCTCCTTGTCCTTTTTGCCAATCCCTTTCCACTCTGCCAGCCCTGCTCAGGGCCGTGTCCCCTACAGGCAGGCACAGGGCTGTATGACAGGAGGACTGAGTGCCCCATCCCTCCCCAGCCAGGCTCCCCTCACGCTGGGGGAAGGCACAATCAACCCATATTTGTTATTGACACAGGAGGAACTGCCGAGGAGCATTCGATTTCCCCATAAGGTAGGAGCATCTATTCCTCTAAGTAAAATGTTTTGCTAAAATAAAAACTAAACCCAAGCACGGTACAAACTGGGAACCATTAGCAAATCAGGCTTCTGCAATTGCAGAGCTAAAATCCGAATAACATTTTCCAGTAGCCATCAGTCTCGCTCAGATTGCCCAACGCAGGCATCACTGCCTTTCTCAGCATCTGCTTTATCAGTTGTCTTCCAGCCCAGGGAAGTCCGTGGCTCTTGGCAGCAGCTCCTGCTGATGTGCACTGGGTTATTGTGCAGTGGGTTATTGCTCAAGAGCCCTTTGATCAGCAGCCAGGCACTATCACACCGTGCTCTGAAGCCCTGGCTGCCAGACCTGGCCAGCACAAAAGCTGGATGGGCTCCCTAGGTGCAGTAGGATTCCTTTGGGCCTGTGGGAGAGCATCTCGTTCAGCATGTCCTGGGCAGCCAGGCTTGCCCTCGTGTTTGCCATGCCCGTGCCACAGCTGGCCCAGCAGTGTGAGCCGGGGCTGGGCAGCTGCAGGCTCTGCTGGCTGTGCCTGCACAGCACGGGGCACATGCAGGGACTGCAGTGTGGAGCTGGGGAACACAGGCTGTGTCCCACTTGTCTGATGTTTTGGTGGTTGAGGTTTTTATGCTGGGAAATGCAGAAATGCCAGAGCTGCTGTCATCTTTTTGCACAGCAAGTGACAGCCAAATCAGCTCTCTCAAACTGGAAAACACATGAAATGAAGTGCTCAGAATTTGCCAGGGCATGTGCTGCAAAACTGAGCGAGGCACAAAAATTTTCCCAGAGACACCGTGATCTCAGATCCATGTATATACAGATCCATGTAAATACATCCCATGTAAATACAGATTTATGCATTTATCATTACTCATGCCAGTAATAATAGTTCCACTGAAATCACTACAGCTACAGGTATAAAATGAAGCACATGTGTAAGATCAGGATCTAAATATGGAACAGGCAAATCCACCTGCAGCTATGGCAACTGCACCTGGAACTGCAGATGCACATACCTGCATGAGCCTCTGCTGTGTTCAGGGGCTGACTGATAATATAAAGATATATGAAAAACTGGTGGAAAAGGCAGGACCAGAAACTGTCTCTTTTGTTCCAAAGCTCTGTATTTATCCCTTGCATTTTAATTTCTGTCAGTGTTCTGCACTCATTAACTCTGCAGCTCTGTAATTTGCTTTAAAAGGGGTTGAGGACACTGTAGCTGCACTCAGACATCAAGGCCTTCTGCCATCTCTCCTACTCCTTCAGATTTGGGGACTCAGCCCAGCAATCAGCACTATTCTTAATTTCAAGCACAGAAATGTTTTGTGCCACCCTGAGTGGCCATCAATAACTCAGCAGCAGGAGAGCAGCCCTGTGCAGAGGTTGGGTTTCTTCACAGAGCTGGCACCGAGGCTGGCTTGTGTGCTTAACTGAAGTGTTCTTGGCTAGGGGCCAGCTTGCATTCCTCTAAGCAACCAAACTCCTTGATAATTACTCCTTTTTTTGTAATTCTCCTCATCTCATTGTGCCAAGTTATCCCCCAGATATTCTGCTCCTTGTACACTGAAGTGTTAGACATGCTAAAGTGTCTCAGTAAGTTACATTCTTGGTTTGTTTGCTGGCCTTTTGCATTGCAAAAATCAATAGAGGCAGGAGCTGTGTTTTACTGTTCCAGGACACCTGGGCTCAGAATCCCTGTCAGAAGCATCCCAAGTCGTGTGTGGATGGCAGAGGCTGGGGGAATGAGCAAAAGTCTGTTTCTGCTGGAGCCACCGCGCCCCTTGTGCTTCGCAAAGCGGCTCCAGGCACTTTCTCTAGTTCTTGTGATTCCCTTCCTCAATTGCTGCAGCCAAGTAATTGTTTCATCATGTTGCTCTGAAATATTTTCCCATCGTGTCACCATCACATTCATTTCTCAAACCAAAGCTCCTCTGTTCACTTACAGAAAATCTGTCCCAAAGCATCTGTGGCCCCCGTGCCCAGGTGGGGAGGGAAGGCAGCAGGGGAGGCTCGGGGGGTTTTGGTTGTTTGGAGACTGTGATTCTTGTCACTGTCATTTCTAGGCACCACCAGCGAGCTGCTCACCACAGCCTTAATAACTGCTGTTGCAATACACTGGCAAAGGCACGGTATTTATAGCAAACAAACAAGTCTGGGTCCGTGCGGGGCTGGGGACCGCAGCCTCCCGAAATCTCTGCTCTCCCACGGGTGGCTGCAGCCAGCCCAGCAGAGCCAGGGCTGCTGGCTGAGCCAGCCCTTCTCTGGCCTCAGTGCCGAGAGGATCCGTTCTGCAAATTGTGTGGAATTAGGAGACCTAACTAAACCTCTGACTAAACAGCCCGAACTCTGGGAAGGTGCTTTGATAGCTATGGAATGTGTGATACAGGAATCCCAAAAGCAAGGGCCAACAGGACAGGGCAAGGTGAAAACCAGATGCAGATCACAATCTTTCTTAATTTTTAATTAGCTGGAAATTATTATTGGAATTTATTATTATTGTATTAATAATTTCCATAGTAAATGTATTTTGGGGGGGAAATTTATAATAAATGAGGGTTAAATTTGGCACTACTTTGTGAAATCGTGGCACCCAGTTGGAAGGTTTGGAATTAAATATGTCCCTGTTGACAATGCAAATCAATTCTCTTAAGCAAGTGTTAACCCACTTCTCCTCATTTTGAATTCCAGCCCTTTCGTTTCCCACATCTATCCACCAGCATGTCTAGGAGGGGAGAAAAGCCTTTTACTCAAAATGAAACATTTGAACCGTTGAGCAGGTGAGGAAATGATCACAATGTTGGTTTCCAGTGGAGTTTCCAATTCCCAGTAGATCAAATGCAGCATTTTTAGGGAATGAGGGCCCTGCCAGCCCTGGGAGCTGCAGTGCCCAAGCAGCATGACTTTTATTTGACAGAGGAGCAACAATCAGTACAGAAAGATGCATGAATTTTCCTGCATCTTCCAAGAGACACCAGTGGAAGGCAGTGGGAAAAGTGGAAAAGCAGCATCTCAGTGTCAGAGCTGCACTGGGTTACACATGCTTTGGGCAGATAACAGAGTGATAATTGAAGAACTGCTTTCAAAACTATAATTGTATTTTAAACATTTCTTTTAACTGCTACATACGATTTGTTTTGCAGAACTAAGCACTGCTGAATTCAAACACCTGATAAACCAGTGCTTTGGAAAGGGCAGGGCAGTGCCAAGGGTTTACAGACTGACTTCTACAGAGGAAAAACCTCCGTTATTCTAGCAGCAAAAAAGAAGACATGTAGAAATTAACCAATGTTAATACATCATTTGAAAAGAAAGATAAAAATAAAAAGCCCAGATGAAATGCTGCTTATAAATTTCGATGAAACAGAGCAGCTCTCTGGTGCCTGGAGTTCTCTGCATGGTTTGCCCACCACGAGCTGTTCTCAGTGGCTTTAGGAAGAGAAACTCAGCAAGCCCTGTCTGAGGCCAGCTGAGACATTCCAAGTCCTGCTCTCAGCCAGCAGAATCTTATTTGTCATGGGAAACTAAATCAATATTTGGAGCTGAGACACTGTTTGGACAGGGATTTTCCAAACCCCACACTGCAATTAGAAAAGGTATTTGAAATCTTTTGTCTACTTTAGTGCTTGGAATTTTCTCAGATTCATTTACAAGCTATTTTTTCCAGACTATTATTTTCTAGGAAATGTTTTAATTACCCAGGCTTTTTTAAAATATGCTGTTTTAGAGGGTGGAGTATTTCATGGCCTCCATGCATTTAATGGCACTAAAAGCTCCTACAGTGTAAGTTGTGAGGGTAATACAAGATTAAGAATGAAGGATTGGGGAATTCTCTTTCCAAGTCTTTCACGGATTCCTTCTGAGACTACTGTAAAATTGGTGTGTTATGGCCTTAATTTTCTTGTCTGTACAAAAACTCATTATTGGACAAGGTTCCTCTTGAGCTAGAAATGTGTCACTGTGATTTGGAGATACCTTGGAATACAGCAGCAATTTAAACATCATTCTTTAAATTGCAGCAACCCTGCCCTGGCTCTCCTGCTCTGGGGCAGGCAGGGTTTAAGGATGGGGATTAGCTCCTTCATGCCTGGTAGAGCTCAATCTCCAAAACTGGACTAGTATTTAAACAGATATAAATACCTTCAGTACATCTTATCTTTCAATCTACCCTGCCTTCCAGCCCCCACAAACTGAGCTCTTGTTGGAAACTTTGTTATTAGGAAGAAAGAAAGAAAGAAATGTATCTGAGGACATCTCCAGTCCTCCAGCAATTCCACCTTCGGCAGCGCTGGGCTCTGCCTGGGAGCGCTGCTTGTGAGTTTGGTGACATTGTGTGGCCTCCAGCACAAGAAGAAAATAGGATCTAAGGAGGTGGATAAGTTTTGTAATGATACAAATAGTAGAATAAACAGCCACGGGAGGCTGGAGTAATCATCGTCACGAGGGACAGCCCAGACAAGATCTAACGCCTGTCCTGCCTGCAAGAACTTGAGTCATGCTGGTGCAGGAGCGAGCTCACCCAAGAAATCTATTTTAGGGGCTCGTAAAAACAACTCAGCTGCACTGTACAAATGAGAAAGCAAACGGGGGAAATCTGTAAGGGGCTCAGCCTGCCCTGCCCACAGCTCTGGGGCGAGCAGGGAGCGTGCAGCCAGTGTCAGGGAGGGCTCCAGCTGATGGACCTGCAGGAGGCTCTGATCTTAAGAGTCAAAAAAAGCAGAGAATTCTTTCAGCAGAAAACATGTTTTGTTTAAAGAGACACTAGAAACAAGCAACAAGTTTCGGATTTGTCCTGCAGCCCACAGCTGTTTGTGTGGAATGTATAGGAACAAATTCAAGGCCGCTGTCTTTGTACTGAACCCCCTTTTGTGCTCAGCTGTCAGAGCACAGGCACTAAAGGAAGGAGTTTCTTTCCCCAGGCACTGGGAATCTGGATCGAAAATCTTCACGCTTAAATTTGGCCTCACAGGAAAATGGAAAATGCTGACTAAGAGCTGATCTTTCGCCCAACTCCCTCCACGTAACCAGCCTGAGACTGTTCACTCCTTACAGACCTTACAGCAGGGAATAACAGCCGGGAGCTCTGGCCAGGCTGGCCTGTCCCAGCAGCAGGCAGAGCCTTGGATCTCCCCAAAACAAAGTCCTGGCCTGCTACAAACCTCCTCCTCCTCCTCTGCCACCCCCCACTTGTCTGTCTCTTGCCCCCAGCAAACACCTCTCATCAGAGGATCTAGCTGCAGTTTTTAGGAGAATGCCTCCAGAGAAAGGGAAGGGGGTGGTTCATGAGCCTCTCACCTGGTTGGGTCTCATGGGAGCTTCCTGAGCAATGCCCGAAATTACCGAAATCCAACAGAAATGCTACTTTCTCATGTTTATTCCTGTAAACTACAAACATAAGAAATGCTGAATCATAAAGAATAGAAACTCTGTAAAGAAAAAAAAAAAAAAAACCAACAAAACAAAAACAAACCAAACACAAACAAAACCTCATTTCAGGCTTCCTCCCTCAGTTTTTCTTCCTCCCTCCCACTTCAGACTCGGCGTTATTTGCCAAGGATTGGTCATGGTTTGGATAGCACGTCTTGCTCTACACGTTCAAAACAGCATGAAGTGCAGAAAAAACCCCAACACAAACACCTCCTCCCCAAACAACACCCAAGCAGCAGCTAAAGCAGGTGATTAGAGGAAATAAAATGAGGCAACAAGAACCAGCTAAGGCTTCCAGCTCTGCTCTTTGCTGAGTTTCTCTTGGGGGTTTAGGGGTTTGGTTTTGGTTATTAGATTGGGTTTTTTTCCTTTCTCTCAGAGAAAGCTAAAAGACCAACAAAAATCACTATCCCTGATCACAGCATTGAGCCAGAATCAGCTGGAATTTCAATCCTGTGTTTAATCTAACTTTAAACATGCCTTCAAAATAAAACAAGCTACTTTTTTTTAACCTAGTCATAAAGTTTATTAAAATTGTTCATTAATGCTTCAAATGTAGCAAGAATGCATAGATCCCAAAATATACATATGTATTTTCTTATAGAAATAGATTATTCTTTATAATAAAAAAACTGTAGGAACATCTTTAACAGATTACTCAATCCATGACTGACAGTTACACGAGATTGCATCATGTACACAGCATTCCCAGCCATGCTTAAAGGATTGCATCACTTTGCCCTTGCTCTCCTCTCGCTCTTTTAAATAACCCAGCGCCCAGCAGAGCCCGCCCGGGCCGGGGCCGGGGTCTCTCCGCGCCCCCTCCGCGCCCGCCCCGCTGCAGCCCCGGCC
>WBNO01027743.1:823931-916418 GCA_013400575.1 Peucedramus taeniatus | reverse complement strand
TACAAAATAAATACATAAAATAAAAGTTGGAAACCTTCCTAAAATATATCAGGTTTTCTATGATAGACTCTGGTCTTTCTTACAGCATCTTGCATAAACATCCACTAGTAATGCTTTGTACTGTATCAGTGTGAAACTCTGCATCACAGCATCTTCAGGCCAAATAATGGACTACTCCTAAACACTTTTGGTCCAGAAGCTGCTCTTTGATACTGCGTCATGTATTAAATCCTAGACGGTTCAATTCTGCTAAATTATAAAAAAATTATAAGCCAAAATATAATCCCATGCATTGTTCAATGAGGACTGAACTGTCCCATGTGCTATTGTCTTCTGCAGTACCACATACTGAAGACAGAAATACAACAGAGAGATTGTGTGCAGACCTCCCCAGTTTAGCTGCAGTGTGCACTATGCTCAGGAATTTCAGTCACAAAGAAGATCCTTTTTTACAAGAAGGCGGTAATGTGCCCTTAGAATCCATTCGTATCATGTAAAACAGAACTGTGTTTGTTCTGCCTAGTGGACTTTGCATGGGGCATCTTTCTAGCACAGTCAGAAATATATTCTTTGGCTGTACCAGTTTGCCCTGAGGCACTGCAGTACCCCACAGAGTCTCCCCAGGGAATTCATGCTTTTCGAAATGCTAGCCAGGTCCTCTTTGGTAAATGTGTGTGTCCCTGGACCTTCAGTGCAGCATGTTGCTATTGGCTACGTGTCATAACTGTAAAACATAGGCTGAAAACAGCATGGGAGTTTTGTCTCCTTTCTTTAATATAAAGAGAAGGTGGACCACGTGCCTGTCGTTCATTGAAATCAACCATATTGCTTATTTCCTAGAGGAAGGGGATTGTTTAATGAGAAGTACATTCTTACTTCCATTACATTGTAGCAACTAAAATAGCAATCTCTAAAGTGTGCAAAAGTATATGGCTTTTAGCAACTGACAATAAATTAATGGAAAAAGTCCTAGAGAACTTGATTCCACAGAAGCTTGCTGAGTCAGCAAGCCCTCCCAACTTTCTTTCCTTTGTTTGGTAGTTACAGTACTCAACTTCACAGTAATTTATTCTCTAAATCATGTATTTTAAATGTATATCTTTTTCTTCTGTAGGTCATCATTAGTTTTACTAGTTTCAGGATGTGGGAGTTCAATTATTTTTTTCTCTCAGTAAGCACAGATGTTGTGCATATTGACCTTAAATTCAGTTCTGCTTACTGTCTACAGGCACAACAACAGAACATACAAGCTTACATGTTCAGAGTCAGGCTGACTGTGAACTCACTGAATCCCAGCCAGTTTCCTGCACAACATGCTTTTCAGATATTTTTATTTGCATCTGTACTTCTTGTAACGTGTGACACATTAATTTGGAAGTGAGAGGATGGTCTTGTGGTTTCAGATCTGGACTAAGATTCAAAAACGTAGGCTGGAGGCTGACTAGTTATATACACTTGTATTGGTGATATTAGCAATGCTATATGTTCATGTTTTATGGATGAGGAACTGTGGCAAAATCCCATCTTACCCACTAGAGTCAGCTCTTCCAGCCAAAGTATTTTTTTTGTCATTTTGTATAGCTCCCACTGCAATAGACTCAGGATCTCCGCTTAGTAGTAAATGATAAATAATTTTTAGACCAGGTTGAAAAACACTTAATCACTGCTGGTTTGCACTGGTCTGGGGACCAATGTGTCAAGTCAGCACAGCTGACATACCACAGGTTTACAGAGTACTATTTACAAAAGACATGGGAAACCAAAGAAGAATTCAAATATGGTTCAAAACCAAGGGGAACCTGGTTTAGCCTCCTGGATGTGCCAAGCAGGGCTGGAAAGCAAATGAGAACAGTGTTTCATGAGATTTTCCTACTTTTGGTCAGGCCAGAAATTTTGCAAGAGCAGCTTGTCTCATGATATTTTGGCACTTTGCTTCTGGTCTTGCCTGAAGCCTGGAGGCAGAGCCATGTGAAAATACTGAGGGGAAAAAGCAACTTTTCTCAGTGTGTTTGATCTTCAGCTACAGCCTGAAAGATTCATGTTCTCATACTTTATCTATGTCCAGCTGTTACTTTCAGGTTTAAATGTTTTTAACTCATGCCTCCTTCTTTTGCTCCTGTAAATTTGCAGCCTCACATACAGCTTAATCCTTCGTCACCAGAAGAAACTGAAAGCATAAAATTCTTTAAATTCTCATTCTTAAAAGAGATGACTTTGAATTAAGGAGAAGAAGGTGCTGTCCTTGAAGCCAACCTTCAAACTACCACTGTCTACTTTATCCCAGAACTTCCCCACTTGATGTCAGAACACTGTGGCTCACTTGAGTGGGGACTTGATGTAGGCGCTGTAGTCATTGAGAAGATACAAGAGCCAATAGAACATTGTCCAAATACCCTCAACCCAAAAGCAATCCTAGGTCATCTTCTGATCCTCAGGCTATGTCATCATCTAAAGGACAAACTCACTGGGGTAGGAACTGACTCTATCCTTGAGTTTCTACCAGGTCTGTTGCGACAGACAACTTCCCACAAATAGTGAATGGTACTATTAATACCAGCCCTTTCTTCTTTGGAGCATTTATCCTCTATATAAAGTAGTGAATCATAGAATATGCAAGGATTAATAGGAAAGGATGTCTCTAGCCCTCTTACTAGGGAGCTTTTCTTCTAATCAAACAGAGGGTCTCTGCAGCCTCCCTTTGACAAAGGAGATGATCATGACTATGGATAGCAATCAGAAAAAAAGTTAAACTCACACTTGTCCCTCTTCTAAATTTTTCAGATGACACTATTCCAATGAACTTCTTAACTAAACTGTTTATGGCTATTTGCAGCATTACTCTAAACACAGGGTCATTTGTGCCAGCATTCCTGCCTGGTTTCTCTCTCACCCTGTTTATCTGCAATGCAACCACCTGCCAAAACCAAAAGCTGAAATTTGGGGGATTTGTAGTAAGACACCTTGTGTTTTTTTCTAGAGCAGGGAATAGGAGGTGGATGAACTGAGTATTTCAGTCTTTCTTTAGTGTGGCTCAGAGCATTGTCCTCACCTAATCAATCTCCCCCCACAGAGTATGTGTATTAGGACCTATCACATGTTCTTGAACTGCTTTCAGGGGACAGGTGATAACCATACTCTGGACCACTGAAATTTCATGTAGGCTGCAATTTATTTCTTGATTCAACTACAGGTGTTTCTCAGATGATAAAAATAGGCTCCTGTGCTAGTGCTATCACTGGCTATTTTGATAAAAACAAGATGTGCAACAAGATCCTGTTCTGATCCATATGATCCAGAATAAGGTAAGGGTGAAACAAAGTTTTCTTTCTAGTAAAGTTTTGGGGAAAGGGAGAGGAAAATGAACAAGCAAGAAACAGACAACTTCCCTTTTAGGTCTTTTTAGAGCCTTTCCTAGAGTTTGCAAATTGCACTGGGTAAGAACACAACACTGCAGTTTCCTTAGCACCTCAGTTTGTTGCATACATATTAGTAGAAGAAAGGTACTTGCCATGGTTAAACCATTACCCCAGGTGAAGTCAGCAGTTGATCCTTGCTTGTTCCTGACAAGCACAAAATAGTACTGCACAGTTCTTGATCTCTGTCAGCATGCCAAAGGAGGAATTAAGGGCTGGAATCAGGTCTGGGCAGCACTCACCAGAAAAGTGATCACTCTGTTGGGCTTCAGGTGGACTCACCAAAGCAGTCCTTTCACTGGTGCTGTCAGTGGTACTCTCAAAGTCTGTGCTTCTCTCAAATTATTGTACCAAGCAAGAGCAAAAGAACTTCCACACATTCAGAGCCAAGTTCATAATGGACAGAACTGGAAAGTAATAGGATGGGGAGAAATTCCATGGTTTGGTAAAGCACTGTAACAAAAGTGTTAAGTCTGAACAGATGGTGATGAACCCAGTCTGAAGGGCACATAACATCATCTACCCTCAGAGCAGAGACAAATACTCTTCTTGGTGTCCTCTTAGTTCAGTACTGATGAATCTTCTTTACACAAAAAGTATCCTTACAAAACTGTTTTAGAAACCTTGCATTGTTAACACCTTTAAAAGAAGATGTTGAAGTGAAGATTGCAGATGACTTTTAGTTCCACTAGCAGTACTATACTTGATCTCAAATATCTCTAGCTAGTACAGTTGTTACTCCCTTTAGATGTCATTGGAGGGGTCTTTAATCTAGATATATCCAATTCACTTTAGCAGGCCTAGAATGTTTTCAATAGGAATCCAAACCTGGGAAAGTTTATCTGAAACTCTGAGAATTGTGCCTTTATCAAAGAGGATTAGAAAAGAGAAATAATGTAGCCCAGATCAAAGTGAAGAATATCAGGTTTACTACTAGCTTTGAATGGGCTTAACCAAAGGTTTCTTGGATCCTTACTCTAGAAGAGAAAACGACTTGGATTGTGTGGAAGGAATTACACTAAATACCCAGAGCCCCTTGATAAGATGCTACAGCAAAAAGAAAATCAGAGAAAAAACCACACAACTCCCACGGCCCCAGAGTGTTGTTTCTCTGTCCTGCACATCTTTGTAATTGGAGATCTTTGATCATGGAACACCTGTTGTCCTTTAGAATCAAACATGCAATATTGAAAAGAGCGGAACACTTTATTAAATTATTTACTCATGGTCTTTGTGAAAGCGTTTCATAGTTCAGCTGCCTGGATTGTTTTCTGCCATAATTTGGCACAGCTTTATCTCACAGCAAAAGGTGCTAAATCATCAAGTGTGGTCAGGCACATCTGTGATGTCATACCATATGCAGTAACAATGTATTTATTATGTGATGTGGTGTGCATCTGTCCTAGTTGGTCATTCCTATCCTTGTCTTCATCAGCAACACACCTTTTTTTTTTTTTTTCTTTCTATGTGCAATGTTTTGTTTTACTTTGAGAGCACAGACAGCTTTGGCAAGGACTCAGCTTTAAAACTTAGCAGTTGCATGGACCTAACTGGACAAGTGAGCAGATCAAAACCAGGAGATAACAGTGTATATTTATAGGGAGATATGTTTATGAAAACCAATGGGAAAGGCCAGCTTCCTCTTCAGAGGAGACAGAGGTTGTGCATGCTCATTACAGCTTTGGAAAATTTTCCTTTTACCATTTTACCATACTCTGAGTGAATATTAATTGCAAATAAATTCTTGCTACTCCTGTCAGCTCTAATGCTCTATTAAGCTTCAGTTTAATACTTCGTTGCTCCAAAATCTTTGGAACAAATTATCTCCTGGCTTAACTCCACCAAATGTGGTGAAGCTACATTAGAATGGATTTGGCCTTTTTTTTTTTTCCCCAGTGCTGCTTTTGCTTGACTCTGTACATGACCAGAATATAAAGACAGCAAGCTTACATTAGAAGAAACAAGTCACTAGAGAAACCAAGAAATCTTTCTAAGCTATCAAATGTCTTTTCATGGGGTGTAAATGACTGCACAGTTAATTTCCTTCCTTTTCAATATCTTCTGGCAGGAGGACAGTGCTAACTGTCATGTAAACATGAGTTTTACAAAAGAATGCTCAAAAATGAGGTAAATACTGGTTTGCATTGCTCAGTTCACTTTTTCCCCTGTTTATACACAAACCTGAAATTCTTATTACAGAATTAAAAACAACCCCCACCCCCCAAAAACATTAATTTCAGAGTACATAGTCTGTTTCAACATATTCATGGTTCAGCTGGTGCAGCAGCTTTCTGGATTCACTGCTGGTCTGCTGTGCAGCAGACCCCTAGAAATTCTGCCAGAGCAACTCAGTTCTAGATTAGCAGAGTCTTTCCCCAAAGCAGTGTTTTCCCACTCTTGCTGTCCCATTTTACATGACTCAGCAATGGAGTTTCACACTGAAGACAATTCCACATTCTAATTGATGGTTTGCTTTTTTTTATTGCTATTTCTTTTCAGGGTTGAAAGGGAGCTGCTTTTGTAGCCTTAAGGCACGTGGCAGGAGGAGATGGAAACATTTCTTTCATAACATCTTTCTGATTATAGAGCCCTTTGATCCTAGAAGATTTACATTCAACTGAAACAAAAACTGAGACAAAACAACCATTTGTAATCACTGTCACTAGTACAATTTGGAGTATCTTATCAGGCAGGCTAATAACAAATTGGCATAACCTCACAGACACATACAGGAGTATCTGCCTACCATATTATTTAAAAAAAACACAGTGGAGGAGAAGAAACTTTCCAAGTTTTGGCTAAATCTTTTTGAAAGAGGGTGTTATCCTATTAGTACAGAAGAATCTAATGATAGTGCCATCAAAGCACCAGGAGAGCAGTGCTCTTCCTCATGTAGTGCACTGTGCCAGCAAATTCTTTGCTGAAGATGACCCTGTGGCAAAGTGGTGGCTTAAATTTAGACACTTGCTAAATTGAGAGCTGTTGGAAAACTGCATAGGCACCTAAGAATCCATGAGTATACCTATCTGAAATGCTGTGGGTAGTGTTAAAGTAATGCTCCCTTTTACATTGCCACAGACCTAAATCCCACCTAGCCTGCACATCTGTGCCCAGATGGTTTGCTTCTCTCTGATGCTGAACTTACTGACTTGGAAACTGAAGCACAGCTGTACAGCTTGTCCAGCTAGGGACATGAGAAGGATTGTTGTGCCATCTTTGGCAATTCTTTGTCTAGTCTGACTAGAAAATGAAGAAATCAGAAAGTAGAAACACATGAAATTACACACTAGTTGACTGCAGTAGATATTTACACAGTTCTAGCTACGAGTGAAAATCTGAGCAGAATGGAGAGGAAGGATAGTGCTGGAAGCTTGGAGGAAGCAGCAGTCACAGCCCAAAATGGAACAGCCTGTTGAGTTAGTCTTGCCACTTCCTCAGCTGATGCTGTTGTGTTTCAGTCTCTGTGGTCTCAAGTGTTCTCTGCAGTCTGACTTCAAATAGCTGAAAGAGTGGCATGTCTGCAATTTCTGAACCTGGCAGCTATACCTTACTGCTAGGAATTTTCTTTAGACATTTAAACTGAAGTCTCACATCTAATCCTAGGAAGAAGAAGAGTAGCAACACCTCCCACCACTTACTTTATAACAGCCTGACAATCTTCACTTAAAACTGCTCACAGTAATTCTTTATTCCCTTGGAATTTATGTTTGATGTATCTACAGAAGTGTCATTCTGCTTCTGAAATCTATAGGACATTTACTTATTTACTAGCAAAACATCATCTAGATTGGGATTTTGCCACCAAATCTTACTGCAGTTTTATGAAGCTGAGTACTTGATGCATTAAGGCTCCTTCAGAAAACCTGATACGTTTGATTTTTTCCTTATGGATTATTTTCCTAAATTTAATTTGTTACTTTAGAAAAATAACTTTCTGCTTACATCTTAATCTATGCTTACACAAACACATCACCTCAGCAAACTAGAATTCCCATGATCTGAAATCCTCATCTCTAACATTTTGGAAACTCAGTCAGAACTTTAAAAATGCCTCATCCAGTCCGGCACTCTGTTTAGATGACCTTGGGGAGGTAGTGCTTGTTTTAAATGTCAGCTACCAATTTCCAAATCAGTCACCAATAATTTATACTTCCAGCTGCAGAAGCACCTTTTTCCCACAGCACTTGATTGCCGAAGCACTTTTTAGCATTTGCTGGATTCTTAGCTCAAAAGACAAAAACAAAACCAAAATTTTGACTGACACTTGTGGAGTTTTCCCACCCTGCCAGGGAAGCCTAAATACAAGCAGACTGGAGCAGAACAGGAACAAAGAAGCCATGCTGGAGGAACTTGCTCTAAAAACACAGCTGAGCATGCTGAGTTCCCGACGCACCGGAGACGCAAACAATAATGTAAAGTGGGAATGGAAGCTCTTGCTGTGAAACCTCTTGGTCTCATGCATCTCAAAGAATATGTCCAGCCCAGAAGAATTTACATGAAGATGGGTGTGAGGCTGCCCAGCTCAGAGGTACAGCCAGCCCATGCAACTCTGCATAAAGCCCTTTGTGTTTACGAGGGGCCAGTCTCTTGCTCAGGGAGCCATGTCTTTTTGTTTACCCACTGGGGTGCTGCCTCCTGCTCCTTATTAGGGCCCCTGCCTCTACAGGCATTTCTTGATACAGTCAGTGCAAGCATTTTTTAACTATTACTTACAAAATGGCAGTGGCTTCCCCAAGGCCATATCTTTGTTTCTTTGTACAATGCTGTGATTGTGTAAATTGTCTTGCGTAAGCACATCAGCCCACTCTGGAATTAATTTTTTCCCCCCTTATGGCCTTTCATTGTTGTTCTTTTATGGTGGGATTTGTTCTTTTGCCATCTTGTCACAAATCCATTCCTGTGGCTATGTCACTTTTAAGAAACAGCATGGCTAAGTCTGGCCTTTCAATTTGCAGAGGTCTGGGGAGCAGCTACTTCTGCTGAGAGCACTGTTGTCAGCAAACTGAACAGGCTCCCTAGCACTGTCACACAAAACTGCAGAGTCCCCAAAACTGTGAAGACCAAAGGAGCCACTTGTGTTCTTATATCATAATCCTTTCCTGCATATAGCTCAAAAGACTGTCTTCTAAATCTAGTGATGTGACTTATGACATCAAAGCTGGGAGTAAGAGAGAACTTCCTCTCGCAGGGATGATCAGGCAAATAAGTCCTTGGATCTTGAATGCAGACCCTGCAAGCCTCAGCATTGTGTACAGATATTTCTTCTTTCATTTGTATAAAGAGCAAACCACAAGTGAAAAGCAGAGTCTGTGAGAAACTTGCAGTTTCAAGATGGCACAGCATTTTGGAGCATGTTTGTCTCCACCCATCTCCACCTTAGCTGTAGTCTCGCTTCAAAGTGTGTTTTAGTAGTGTACAAGATCTCTCCCTGGGTCATGGATCTGACCACTGTTTCCTCAGCTGCAACATTCATCTGGCAGGTTATAAAAGGGTAACAGGAAAGCACATGTAAAGGGTTCCCCTTTTTTTTTTGCTACAAACAGAAGAGGTCTGGCTGACCACCAGGCTTTGCTGGCTTAGCGTGTGCAAGAGCCCATCAGGAGATGTCCATATGGGGAACACTGCTGCAGGACTGACCCTCAGGGTTTATTACAGGATATGTCTGCAGAAACTATCCCAGCTGACCTTGGCAGCATTGCACAGGTTATCAGCTATGCAGCAGCCCCATTTGGAGCTCAGGAATACAATAGTCAGTTTGAGATTAGGCAGGAAAGAGTTAACTATATGGCTTTCTTGGAAGAAAGGAAAATTGCACTGAATTAGCTTGTGCCACCTAGAAGGATTGAGACTATGTTTTTAGCCAAAGACCTACTCTAAGGGAACACATAAATCGGGATCAGTATTGTTGATTTACCAGAAAGGATGTAATCCAAATCCCTGTTATCCGAAATACGTTGGTTTGTCATTGTAAAGCAGCACCCGTGGAGCTGACTCCTTACCATGTGTACAAACACAGTCACATACTCCACTAAATGACCAGTAATGAATAAGCCCAAGTCTAACTGAGGGCAATGGAAATTCCATTGTCTTCCACCAAGCTTTGAAATGAGCCCTAGTCAGACATGCAGAATTTTTGCATGTGTGTTTGTTATAATACAATCATACTTCAGTGAATAGGGCTGCAAGATGTAAAATACTATGTTCAAATACTCTAAGCTAAGTACATAAAATAAATTACTTCCATTTATCATGGTTGCCCTTACAAATCTATTGTTTTGGCCGCATTAAAAAACAACCAATATTCTTAAGGCTTGAATGCTGTAAAGGTTTAGATCAGGTATCACAGACAAACCACTAAAAAAAAAAGCGAGAAATTGCCTTCCTATAAATAAAGTGTGTCATTTTCAACACAAAAATTTGAAAGAGTTTACCTCCTAATGTTAAGTTATAGATTATTTAAAAGCTATACTGTCTGAATGATGCTAGATAAATATAGGCTTATGCTGCTGTTGTAACCTTTCCTTACGGAGCTTGATGTGGGTTAGAAGTATTTTGTCTTTGAATGGCATGATTGTGATATCATCCTTGAATCTAACATTAGATTTTATTCAAATAAAATCAATTAGCATGAAACAAAATTGCTGCAGTAAAGTGGAAGCTGCCTTTGTAACAGTGATTCTCCAGCTATGCCTCGCTCCTTTTTCTCCCCCTAAATGCTCACTAAACTGCTTGTGCATTTCTGGTGAGCTGAAAGATCCACAGCCCACATTTCTTAGAACCACTTATGGAAGACTGTGAGTCTCAGTGATGCAGAATAAAATACTCTTTTGGCAGCATACTGAAGAGCAGCCTTACCAGCTTTTTCTCTTGACTTGGGTTAGCCACATGGTTCATGTATAAATATCAGACCTAAATGTCTTCAATTCAGAATTGGATCTGAATGAAGAGCTGTTTTATAAAGGCTGAGGTGTTATTGCTGTTATCCTGGGCTATGCTTTTGAGGCTGTGTTTGGCATGTGTCCTCAGCTAAAATGCTTTACTGCTATCAGTGTTACTCATGTTCATGCTGTTCGTTGCCTCAGCACACCTGATCCCTGAATTTCAAAGGAAACTGTAAGTAGAACTATGGAGCTGGTTGCCAGCTAAAGCTGATGAGCACCTGCCTTTAAACAGTGCTGTTGTGCTCCCCCTGCTAGCACTGGAATCTGTTCATCATGGCTGGACTTCTCTGCTAACACTAACAAGAGTTGGTTTAAAAACATTTAGATCAATCTGTACCTTTGCATTTGTTTGAAGCTTGGCCTAGCAAACAAGAGCAAGATTTCTGTTGTGTTAAGGGAGGAAAATTCTGAAAAGCAATAAAAATGGGAAATAGCTCATTTGGAAATGGCCTGATTGGTCATATTTTGTTTATCCCATAATCTTAGGAACCTTGGAAATATTCGTTCTGTTTATACTTTGGCTTCAGCTACAGCAGAAAGTATTGGTTGTGCTGTTCATCTTGGTCTAAGCAAGTAATGGTGAGAACAAGTTTAATTGCAGAACTAAAATATATGGAAGTAGCAGGAGATAAGATCTGTTTTTTATCTTTTTCTTGAAGAAAATCCTGAAATACAGAGTTAGCATGATGAGGCCTCAAGAGAAGATGTGAAGATGATAGACTGTAGAGACCATGTATATGTCAAGAGATAGCAAAAACCACCAGAAAGGTACAAGATCACTGGCTGTATGCAGAATATAGCAAGGGGAAGAATGAAACTCTTATTAATCCTACAGCTTGCAGTGTACTAAAAAGCAATTTATAAGAAGACATATAGCTTTGTCCTCCAACAGTAGTGTCCTTCCTGCCTGCCCAGGTCAGTGCCATGCCAAGCTGGCACCAGCCAGCGACCAGTGGGGCTCTGCACCATTTAATGTGCAGAGCAGATAGGGAGGAGTGGATGGGCACTAAGGGAAAAGTAAGAATTAATCCAGGGAAAGATGCTTTGGGGATGAATCTAGCACTATTTTTATATTACTGATCAGAGGAGTTCAAATGGCTTGTGTTACATCAAAGGAGATGAATAGTAAAGGATTTTCTATAAAGGTGATTCTATAGACTTTTGTTTTCTTCCTGGCAAAAAGGAAAAACAGGTTTGTGTGTTTCTTGCCAGGAAAACTAAAACAGAATTAAGCTGTAAAGTAAGCCCTCATTATCTGGGGTGCTCAATGAAGGTATCCTTGAAACTCCCGAGAAGTAACATTTTTAAAATTTCAAATGGTGTTTCTGCCAGTGTTTATATAGAGATGGGAATCTGACATAGCATGACTAAGGCCCAAGTATGTGAAGTCTTCAGATAATGACCACTCTTTCCTATTTTCTTTCATCTGTTTTTGGTGAGACTGTCCTTTAAACAGACATTTCTATCCTCTTCAAACTAAGGACTGCTAAGGAACTAAGGAATGCTAAGGACTCCAAAGTTAGCAGGAAAAATATAATCACCATACAGACCAGAATAACAAAAACTTCTGTTGAGGGTCATGGAACTGAACTAAGAACAATTTCAGCAACCAGGTTTATACACTGCTGAGCCTGTTTAGAAATATCATCTCAAAACTGTTTACTTACACATGATGTAACTAAGTACTGAAAATTTAAGGTAGGTGCTTAGTTCATTGAAATAACTATTCATTGACTGTTGCTATATATTCCCTTCCCAAAACACACAACCTGAAAATTAGCCTTCTACTAGGAAATCCAGATGCATGCAAAGAACTGATTCAACCCAATCACCTATCCCACAGAGGATGCCTGCACTTCTACTTTTTGTGGCATTGCCTGACTTTAGAAGGATGACAAAGGGCAAAAAGTCATGATGTGGCACGCAAGCACAAAATGAAGTTTCCAAAAGGTGTTTCTTATATTGGAAAACAAAGCCCAGACACATCCCCTTAAGGTCTTCCTTGGTACTAGGTTCTTTGAGGTATTGTCAAGAAGAGACAGGAGTTTAGTTCACTTGTACAAAAAAGGAAGTGGAGATGCCATCCTTTAGGTTGCAGTATTGAAAATAACTATATAATATGATAATAACAGGGTAGATTTTTATTTCTCAAGGCTGATATGATGCGAATTTGGGCTATTTGGAGGCAGAGATTTTATGTCCTCCACATCCCAGTTACTTCCCCATTTGAACAGAGAAATGTGGGAACAATCTGTGGGAACAGAGTATGTAGATTCCTGCAGACAGCTCAGGGCTGAGCACAGCTTTGCAGGCTCTGCTACAAACATATCCCTTTTGCTAGAGAGCAGCATGCCAGCAGGGAGTGATAAAACAGAATAACATGTACACATGGTTTTCAAAACAGATTTTTCAAAGCTCTCTTACCGTTCTTAAACACTGATAGAGACCAGTTACCAAGAATGTATAACCCATGAGAAAAAAAGAATTTCAGTTCTTTGAAGTGGTTTAGATTGAGAAACCAACCTGTACCTGTGTATATAGTTGAGAAAAATGAATACATAAAGCTGGCAGTTTTCTCTATGTCTTCAGGATAAAGTGCAGCCAAAGGAGCTACACCTTCTGCTCACACACAGGTGAAGATTGCTCAGTGTCCCCCTCTCCTTTCACAAGGCTCATTCAGTAACTTCACACCAGCTTTTCTCCAGCATCTGCATCAGCAAAACTGACAGAGCAGAGAGGAGCTCAGAGCTGGACTAAAGGAGACTCCAATTGTCCCGAGAACTTTTCACAGACACAAATCTTGGCTGACAAGAGTGCAAAGGCCATGGGAAGAACATATCCAAGCATGGAGGAGGCCAGGGAGGCCTGACGTGTAGTAGTGTCTTATGGTCTGTCACTGCCATGACTTGGAGAGCTGCTCACTTAGAGGGGCTAATGAGATCACTGATGAAATTGTGGTTTAAAGCCCACCACCTTTCCCCTCTTCTGAGTCCAGACTCCCTTCTAATAACCCTCCATCTTCCAGGAGGAACAGTCACAACCTCCATCTTTAAAGGACTATATCATACATAAAGGTTATAACCCAATTGGAAAATGAATAATGACATATTTCTTTTAAAGAGATTAAACTGATACCAACAGATCTTTTTATAAGCCTGGAGTGTGTGTGAAGGTCCCACTAACCCCAGCCAAGCTGAGGCACAGGGCTTTCTATCTGTGTTGACCTTTATCACAGCCCCTGCCTGAGGTGGGCAGCACATCCTCCCTGCCACAGACTATTAGATGGCACACAGAGGAGTAAGGCATTAACTGAGAAAAGCTAGATTCAGTCCCAGACAGCTCTTCCCAGGAATGTCCTCAACCACACAGCTTTTGCCCCAGAATGATCTCCCTGTGTACACACTTCAGTGTAAAAAAACAGCATTTGAAATTAATATCTCAGAAGTTTCTGTTCTTTGAAAATTACATCTGATGTCAGCCTACTGGCAGAACACATCAAGTGCAGGCAAGGGAGAAGGGGAATACAAAGCAGAGGATGTGAACTTCCACAGAGCTCAAAAGAAAAACTGTTGTTATCGTTGGCCTGGGTATTGTGGCTTTAAATTACAAATTACTTTAAATTGTGAAAACATCCATAGCAAGCCCTGGAGAAGAATCCCCAGAATGGCAGTAAATAAAGAGCATCCTGTCCCTCTTTATGCCACAGCTAATGTGGGAGGTAGTTTAAAATCCTAGCTTGGCAAGTGCTGCATGTCAGAGTTGATGAGTTGAAAGGATGTGTATGTACACAGATACAAACAAAGAACTTCTAACACACATAAAAATTACTACACTTAGTGGCCTTGGATGTTGAGCAGTGCAGCAACATTTGCTCTTATACTTTGGACTAGTTGTCCTGAATTTTTACAGAGGCTCCTATTACCTTGGAAGTGGCAGGTGGCTTTTCAGAGATCCTTGGGGCTGGTGTCATAGGGGAAAGTTAAGCTCACAAAGTACTTCCTTGTCAGATCCCTCACCACCCTGGGAAGAGGACAGATTTCTCTTTCTGTTTTGTCCCGGGTCTGGAGTCTTTGCCTGGGAGTCCCACCTGCTCCTGCAGCTCACATCCCCTGAAACCAGACCCCATCCAGCAGCTGCATAAATCATTGGGAACAGGGCTGCAGCAGGGTGTCGAGCAGTTGGGAGCACATGGGGGAGTGACTCCCTCCTCCCTTGCATGCCTCCATCTTCCCCTAAAGTAAACAACAGCAGTCCCCACTGTGAACCCAGTTGCGAAACCTCGAGGCTCTGAACTTTAACTCTGTGATGAGCAGCCAGCCCTTGCATGGGCTGTGCAGCTGAGACAGCCTCTGCTCTGTGTTTTTCTGCTGCCTTCCAGGCTGCTGCCAGCCAGGGAATTCTTTCCATAGCTTGTCCAGACACCCTAGGAAAGGAAGCCTGCTTGCAAATGTGCAGCTGAATGTGGTGGTGTGGGCAGCTTCATGCCTCATTTTTCTGGGACCGAGTCAATACCAAAAGTGCATTTAAATAAATTGTTAATACCAATTTACATACAGTCAGCTCCATCAACATTTATCCCCTGTCAGGTAACTTTCAGTTCTCCTAGAAGCTCTTAGCATAAGAAAGCAGCATAAAAAAGCAGGCCAGTCAAGTTGTAAAGTTCAGTCAGAGATCAGATTAGTAACTCCCCTCTGACTAGATAATGCAAATGATTTTTGGTTCAGACATAATTATAACAACATGTTGTAGATGCTGATGTGGTTTTTTTCCAAGATGGAATTCCAAAACTAGCAAAAGCTACCACATCACAAATGAGGAAACCACTCCCTTGGTGAAGAGAAGATGGTACAACATTAAACCAGTGGAAAAGAAAACCCTCAAAAAGCCAATATATGCATTGAAGCCATCCATATGCAGAAGTGGTGGTCCAGGGATCTGAACAGTAATGCTCTGCAGATGCCTTGCAATCCAAGTCATGTTTAAAAGAATCCTTAAAGTCTCACCCACACAAGAGATTCTGGTTTAAAGCCAGCTCCAGGAAACAGCATTCTACAATGTTTCTTTCATATAATGAAGACTTTCCTGGGTTCTATTTTATCATTATGATTATAGCACTCAGATAAAGACTTGGAATCCAGAGCTCTGCATTTTGAGACCAAGTTTATATCTTCCCCTCTAAAGATTTCTCTCCTGATGATATTTTAGTTAGAAAAACTTATATTTTATACCATGTCATAAGGAAATATATTGTCTGAATTTTTTTAAAACTCTCTGTAAGCATGGAACCTCCACTCAAATTATACATATGAGTTCTTACAAAATAAGAACGATGGCTCTCATCTTGTTATAAATTTTCTAACTTAAGGATCTCATTATTAATGGCTAAACCACTAACTTGGTTGAAATTGAGCTTTCAACCAACATTTGGGCTTTATTATTTGGGCCTTCTCTTTCCTGTCTAAAGATACAGATACCTGTACATTCCCAGGCATTAAGAAGTAAAACCAATCTGTGTGTATTGAGGTGGAGAACCCGATAGGAAGAAAAAGAGGGCTCTAATTGTAGCTAGAACTGAAAATTTATTAAAACCAGGAGAGAAAGAAAGAGCTTCAGGAGAGCAGGTCCTTGTTCAGCATGCAGGCTCTAAATCTCACTGTAGCTCACCCAGGCTCAGGTTTCAGAGCCCAGGAAGATCAGCAGGCTAAGCTTGGTGAGATGTGCTGTTCACAGCGTGTTCCTTGGCCTCTTGGGAGAGGAATCTTGGTTTAGTTCTCTGTTTTCAGTAGGCTTTGAGCCTTTCCCCATCACTTTGGATGTGGAAGTACGGAAATTTATTACAAAGGTAAACTGAACTGGGTTCTCTTTTTGTGGCAGAGGGGAAAATGGAAGACAGCAAACAACGTGCCATGGGTACAGGGCACACAAAATGCCCAAGTGAAATTTGAGGTGTGTAACCCTCCTGTAACTGCAGCCAAGCTCCTTGCTGCTCACTATTTGAAATACTGTCACTGCCATCGTGCCATTGTTCTACCAGTACACAGCTTTGCTCAATCTATTTATTTCTTCTTCTGTGGTCCCCAGAGGGATGGGGAGGCATTAGATGTACCTGAACTATACACCTCACCACTCTCTTCCCTAAAAATCCAAGACCTTCTCAGGACATCTGCTCCTGCCTGTGCTTTTCTACCAGTTCCAGAGAGAATTGTTTCATCCTACACACATCCTACACACATCATTTAGAAAGAGAAAGAAAAAGGGAGAGATTTCCTCTGTCTCCTCCTTTCTTTCCACAGCATGGAAAGAACTGACTGGAATGGCTAAGTTTTGAGGCCTCCCTTGTGCAAAGACACCTAACCCAACCATCCTCCAAGCAGCTGCATAGCCCTGACTTACATCAGCAGGATGGCTGGCATCTTCAGCTAAAATGCATCTTCACTGGAGTATTTTTTTTGCTGCCTTCATTATGTATCTTCTTTCAGTTAGCTATACTCCAAAGGAGTACAGATCTGTTGGACATATTCCAACAGAAGAACACTCCTTCTGCAGTCCAGCTGAAATCCTGCTTAGCAGAGGATTATGTACTTTCAATGCACACCTTTCTGTAGCTTGTAATATACCATGAAAAAAAAAAAAGTCAAGCTCTCTCTGGAACATAAGCTGGTGCCAGAGGTTATAGTAAATTCTAGCAAGTGGGCAGAAATTTTCCTCCCTAATTTTGTTTTCCTCAGGGAGTAGTGGTTTCCACGTAAACACTTCTACGACCAGGCCCCTTGAGATATGCCTGGAAGAATATATGTTCTGCCTAACACATATCCACCATATCTTAGCAGCTAAGAAAAATAATTCTGTGGTCTCACAACACTTCACCACTATCACCTCAGCCTGGCTAAGCTAAAAATTAGAAGAAAGACCAAAGAAATGTTGGTATGTTGAGAGAAAGCTATGGCTCATAATGGCTGATATGTTATTTCTGGATTTTTTCCCATCTATTCTGCTAGGTTTCTAGCTTCAGGAAATGGTGTTTGAAACCATGAATTATGGTACATAAGGACAGAGAAAACATAACATGATAGTCATTCA
The DNA here is from genome assembly GCA_013400575.1 of Peucedramus taeniatus. Classification (NCBI taxonomy): domain Eukaryota; kingdom Metazoa; phylum Chordata; class Aves; order Passeriformes; family Fringillidae; genus Peucedramus; species Peucedramus taeniatus. Next base: position 898,984 of record WBNO01027743.1, on the reverse strand, counting down.
TTTCTCATTGCTACATGGAGCAGTAAGCAGCACTAGCCTGTGACATCCAGAGAATTTGCTCTAAAGTTTAGGTCATCTTTGCAAAATATAAAAAGGACTTTTTTCTTCTCTGTTTTCATGTAGGGTCTGATACACATTGTCTTAATATAGAAGATCCCCTTTGATGTCCATTCACATTTCGTAAGCCAAGAGGAAAATAGTTAGGGCCTTGGAGGACAAGGGGAAAAAATGTAAATGTAAGCTATTCTTGGAAGTAATTTGGATCCCAGCTCCAGACCAGAGAGTCTTTGAACCTGCCTGAGCAAACTGTTCAGTGTCTGAGCCCAGCCCAAGATTGGATTTGCAGCTACAAAATGGACAAATCCAAACCATGGACCTGGATGCTCATAAGCTCCTGAACATTCTGTATTTCTGGATTTCTGGTTTGGTTTTGGGTTTTTTTTTTTTTTTTTTCATCCTGAACTCTCTCCTAGTTATTTATACAAGACACCTCTGAAACTTTTGGTTAGTTTGGTTGGGTTTTTTTCTCACATGCACTTACTTATAATGCCAGGATGCTATTAAATATTGGTAATGCTTACTAAGCAAAGCTCCGAAGCTCTGAGTAGTGAGCCTGGATTAGAGTACCCAGAGATTCCCTCCACACATTCCAAAAAAAAAAAAAGGCAGTTCTGGGACTTATAATTATAGAATGCTTATGTTCTTATATTTAAAGCATGCACCTCCAGTAAAGCAAGTTCTTCCTTCATCTTGCACATAATCAATTACATTCTTCTCTCCCAGCAAAATAGCAGTTCTTTATCCCAGCTGAGCAAAGTGGGAGGCAAACAGAGCAGAAGAGTGTGTGAGTGTCTGTGGAAGAGCTTGGACTACGGTCACTTGGTGACTCAAGGACTGCAAAACAGAAACTGAAGCTTATTATGGCAGGAACAGAAAAGCTTCATGTTCAAGGAGTGAGATTCCAAGAGAGTTGTGGGGATTTTTTCCCCCCTTCAAACAAAGCATTTCTTTTCTACTGAGGTCCAATTCCCTCATGGAAACCCAAGCCCTAAAGTAGCTAAAATAGCCTTTTCTCTCTCTCCAGTCAGTCTCTGCTTCTTGGCTTTTAGAAAAAAAAGAATTTTGAGCAGGAAGTCATGTTGGTTAATGGCACAGGGCAGAGCTTCCAGAGGAAACTTCACCTACAGCCATTTATAATGTTGATAGTGATGTGGTTTGTGGCCCTTTCTTTTTCCCTAGACAACAAGATTGAAAAACAGAGCCTGATCCAAACCCCATAGCTCTTGGTTTTTAGATACCTGAGCACTCCTTATTCCCCAGAAAGCCTCCAAGAGATGCTGGGTCTCAGAATGAGTACGTGAGTGCAATAAACTTTCAATTCTTTGCCAAAATTCAAAGGAACCTTAGGAAACTGGACACTCAAGTCCCACTGTTTCTGACAAAGCCTGTCTTGCTTTCAGCTTGCAGTTCCTTTGCTTTACAGGCACACCACATCTGTCTCTTATTCTTTGTGTTCACCAATACTTCTTCATTTTCTAGTACTGCCCTATTCCTATTAGTAACCAAAAGAGTACGTGTAGTTTTGCAGTTGCTTCTTATTTTGTATCAGAACCTTGTAGTTCTAAATAGTATGGCAGCAAACTGCAGAACTTTAAAGAAGTAGGATAGAGTGGGATATTAACACACCAATTGGCCCCTTATCAGTAATCCAGTTTTTTTTCTCTAGATGCCAATCAGTAAACAGCCAGCTCAACAGCCATAAAGTTCTATTTTCAAGCAGTGATGTATCCTGCTGGGTAACAACCCTTTTGATACTAAAGATATCTCCTGCCATATATTCTCCACTGCCAAGCAATGATTGTTGACATAAGTGTTTCATTTCATAAATATTACCAGTGTGTATGAGCATGAGGGGATGATTCAGCAGCATCAGGGGCCCTATGGCAGCTCTCCTAACAGGAAGACAGAAGTGATTGCTTCATAGCAAATGAATCAGGCTCCAAACCTAGGACACTTAGACATACTTTTTCCACCAAATTGTCGTGCCTCAGGGTTGCATTAATAATGACAACATGTGCAAAAGCAGCAATTAGTTTCTCATCTGTAAAGTGGAGATCATGATATTCACCATTCTAAAGCCTGTGGGTCTCTGTAAACTCATAACACGAATCAAAAAACCTTTTCCATGCAGCCATACCTTTCTAAAGCTCTTCTTCAAAATCAAAATTACTGAAACTTGGTGACTGCTACTTACAGCTGACTTGCCTTGACAGCCAGTTAAACAGATTAAGCTTGTGACCAAAAACTCCTAGCCAGTGTTGAGGAACTGACTCTGATGCTAGTATCTCCTTTTATTTTTTGTGTAGAAATTTGGTAAGAGACTTCCATGGTTAAATTCATAAAATCTACTCATCTTTGAACTGCTTTGCCAAAAAAATCAGCCTTTTATAGCAAGAATTCTACATGTATAAATAGCAAGTTACACAAACAGAAGTTTGCACTACTGTTCCTTTGGTAGCAAAAAATTTTAATTCATCTATTAGGCTATCATAGCCTGTTATCTAACACACAAAGTTTCTGTGAGATATAAAAAAATAAAACGGAGAGACCAGTTATCTAGGTGTTCACAGATGAAGATAAATGCTGAGACATTTATTCATTCAGCAGGACCACATGCTCAAAAAATAACTGCATTTGCATCTTTGTGGTTATTCATGAATGAAAATATTCAGTGAGAGGAATAAATGTTCACAAAACTTGCCTGAAGAAATCCAAATGTTCAAAAATTTGCTTGTCAGTAACAGATTGATTTGTGGAAGCACTCAAATTCATGAAAGGCAAGTTTGCCCCATAACTACTGGATGAATTCCAGGGAACCTTCATTTGAGACTGGTTGAAGAATTAAATGGTATTTTAATTATTAAACATCTGTGTAAATCTAGTGCAAATTATAAATCCTGTCTGTTCCACATAATTTTTTAATAAACTTGAGTTATGATTTCCATACTGTGTGTTGAATAGGTGTTGCACTGTTATGTGCTGTGGAAAGTGCCCTTTCTGTTACCTGACTCAGGCAAGACTGACCCCACTGCAGACCCCAAGTCTATGAACATTGAATCTGTCCTGCCTGGGAATAAAGGATGAGCAGACAGAAGAGCCAAGTTAGACCTGCAGTTATGCTGTGTGCTCTTGCTGGATGAAAATCCTTTTTTTTTTCAATTGACTCTGAAATAAATATTTAGCTATATGCCTTTGAGAGTAATGGTTTGTTTGGGTTTATCTTCTACACCATCATGTCACAGTATTTGGTAATTCACATCCCTTGGGGTGGCTTCCTACTCGGAGCATTACACAAAGAATGCATTTTCAGATTAGATTTCCAGTAAATAACCCTGCAGTTCCAGGAGATTGACTAAAATAGCAGCATGCCTGCAGCACAATGCCACTTAAGTTCAGATCTCTCCCTTACTCTGGTTCTATCCTCTTCTGTCTCTCCCCCAACACTAGCATAATTGTCAGTGTCCTCTTCCTATGAGCATCTTGGTTTTCACCAAGCTCTTCACTAGCTCATCTTTGTCTGCTACTATACTCCCATGGAATCCTGGATTCTTGATTCATGTTTCCAGCCCTCTCCATAGGCATCATCTGCCACATCACAGTAACAATGCCTGTGTAAGTTCTGCCCATACTGCTCAGGGTCTGAAGATACACAGCACACCTTTTCTCAGACTATTAGACAGAAACAGCCTCAAAAGAGAGATCACTCTTAGTAAAGAACAATGACTAAAGAGATACTTCAAGAAATTTTTGAAAATCTTCTAATGGATGTAAAATCTTGAAGTGTATCTTTGTCACATTGTTTTATGAGTTGCAGTTGCCACATGTCCTGCTGAATACTGTTTTTTTATTAATTGCAGATGAGTTTTTACCATGCCTAACTCATTGTTCTCACTCTTTATAAATCTTTGATTGTGGTTTTGAATGCAGTTTGGTCCCCAGTCTCAGTGAGTGCCAAAGATTGGAATTATGCATTGTATAATGCATATGTTTTCATTGTGTTACTTTCTAATTCAGTTTAATATCTTAATCTGTGTGAGAGCTAGGAGAACTTCCAGTCTACCTATTCTGCACTTCTACCATGTGCTCATTCACTTACTGTGAACAGGGGAATTTCACTTACTGAAAAACAGGAGAATTTTGTTAAGAGAGGCTGACCAGCCTTTATTTTCACAGATCACCCTTTTGACCTTCTCACAGCCCAAATCTAAACAGGTAGCAGGGTCTTTGCAGGATCTTATCTACACAAGCAGAATAACCAAGGCAGATTTTAGCCCTCTCAGAATGAATTGGTCAGAAATATATTGTCAGATTAGGGGGAAATCTCTGCTGGACCACTCAAACAGTCGTATATCTGAAGGAACATCAGTTACATTTGTTTAGCTTGTAGACTAAATGGGCTCTTGGAGGTGACCTTACAGTTTTGCATACAGACACCATGCTTGGTTCAGCTGTTCCTAAAATGCATTGCTGTTCTCATTTTGTCAGCTAGCACACTGCAGGACAGGGTGCCAGCTGGCTGGCTGACATATCAGGGTGAGTTAGCAGTGTGTTGTGAGAAATGTAAGAAAAAAAAAATCTGAATGCTGACAAAATAATTTTTCCAGTGTTTTTTGCAGTCCCTCACTTGCCACTTGATTTCCTTCTCTTTCCTCCTTACTTTCCTTTCAGCTCTGAGCATTTATTGTTCTTTCCTCTCTTTCCCTGGCCTACCCTGGCAGGAGGTATCACTGAGCAGAAGAGAAGCCTCTCTCTCACATCTGTATAGCTTTACACTACTCGCTTTTCCGGGCAGTACTTTCACTTACCCCATATTTCACTCTGCAGTGACAGCTTGGCCAGAGCATAGCACATTTTCCAGTCACAGATGTTTCTATCAGATTCATGCTTGCTTCTTGGAGACATGGCAGAAGGAATCTTTTTACTTATACTTCAACTGATACAAATTATACCAAGCCAACATACAGCAAATTTCTTTATCCTATTTTTGTCTTTCTGAACATATGTGTTTGCTTCAGTATTCACATGAGGAAAAGCTGATACTTAATTCTAATTTAAAAAAATAATAGTTATTCCATTAAGGATAAATGACTAAATTTTTACTATGCTCCTTTTCAAATAGCAAAACATTTGAGCACAGCTCTGGTCTTAGAGTAAGTGACAAAACATACAAAGTTTTGAATTTTTAGTCAGGTACTTGTTTGCGTAAAGATCTTCCTTAAACATTTGGGAATTTCCAACTGTGCCACAGGTCATCCTGCATGAATCAAGTTGTAAGACTGGAACCTAAGATTACTATTTTTTCCACACAAAACCTCTGGCTGACTGATTTTAACTTCTGCAATAGGGTAAAGTTCCATCAGAGAATCTATGTACTTTTTAACAAAAAATATGTGCAGATCTATTGCCAAGAAAAGAAAAGAAAAGACCAAACTATGAAGATAAGCACAAGGTATTAATAAGGTGCTATTTAAAACACTGTTTTCTTGGAACTAGTTACTGATCTGGTCCTAGTGATGGAGTGTTCTCATGCAGACACTGGCAGCAGGTCACAGCAGAGTAGCTCAGTTCACATCAATGCAGCCAGATAAAGTGTTTGCACACCTACACTTTCAACATTTTTTTAATGCATGGATTTTAAATACAATGCAAAAAAATCAGTTGATTAGTCTGATCACATCAGCTTCCTTGATCTTTTATTTTTATTCCTGTCTTTTACTTTCCTTCCTTTCCACCATTGCCATACAATGAAAGAGGTACAGGGGAAGGAAGAAGAGAAGACAAGAGAAAGAAGAAGTGTATTTCCTTGGCTAGTCCAACAAGGTGCATTCTAAGAGCTCTTCTGGCAAACCTTGCATATAAGGTTTTACCTCTAGTTGGGATCCAGAAAGCAGTGTCCAAGTGCTCCCAGTAAAAGGATAAATGTCACTTGCTACAGCCTTTCTTTACTTGCTGTTATTTCTTCCCAGCTGAAGAAATAAGATAAAGTAGAAAAGTAAATTGGTCAGGTTTTGCACAGGCACTGTTTCCAGAGAGCAATGCTCCCAAGGAAAAGCAGTGGCTGCACTAGAGGGCAACCCACAGTTGGCATCAGGGTGCTGTGCAGGACAAAAATGGGATGTCTGCCAGTTCTCAAATCTAGTGGGAGCAAAGCCATAGGTATACAGTCTCTAACTTCCACAGCTGCCAGGAAAGCCTCTGTTACATCAGTAGTTCCATAGGTCTCCTACGACCATTCATCCCAGTCTGTATCACAGCTCTGGTTTTAATTGCATCTGAAGTTAACTCAGCAGAAAAACATCTTTGTCCCAAGTGATAGACAACTGTTTTCTTCCAGTTTTTTGTAACCCTATATCATCACCAGAAGAAAAAGACAACACCCACCCTCACCAATCAGTCTTTTGTCATAATCTTTCTGGTGCATGTGAGCAAGCTTTATAAAGCACTACAGCAAAAACTGTCACAAATTCTTTGTTTCAATGAAACAATCATAAAGCCTAGGAATTGGCCATTTATATGTTTATTGACTACATGTTTGTTTACATCTATCTGACTTTATTAGATATCCTAAGGGATTTTTTTTTCAAATATATTTTTAATGTATAAATAAAAGACAGGATTATCCATTCCTAACATAGTTTGAGCAAAAAAAAATTACACTCTGTGGCATCTTGCAATCCTGGCAGCTGTACAGTTGTCTTACATAGGAATATAGATGCATGTTTGTCTTGAGAGCTCCCAAATCCCTGCATTCTCCATAGGAAAGAATGGGACAGGAAATTTCTGGGTTACTGGGCTCTTTGGCGCAGATGTCTCTTTGCTTTCACACGTACTTCCACAGCAAGAGGAGCTCCATGCTAAGCAACAGACACAGAGTCTCATTCAGCAATGGTTCTTTTCTTTTTTTGTCTGCTCTAAAATAGTCTGAGTGTTAGGAAGAGTAACAAGCACTGAACTTTTCCCCACATACATTACTCACACAGAGGAATGAAAGTGGGTTGAAATAAAGCTACTTTTTTTTTTCCTCTCTAAGGAAAAACCCAGGTAAAGTTTAGGTTCCTTCAAATTAGGTTTATTATTGGAATCATAAGACCACAATCCAGCAAAATGTACCTGATTTCAGTATAATTTTTATGTGCTTTTGAAGTTAAATATATATTTAAGAACTTGCTTGCTTAGGTGATTAGGCTTTTGACAGAATGTTTAGGCAAACACCTAAATTTGGGGATTCTATGATCTCAGTTTTCATGCTGAGAGCTTTAGGTATCAAAAAGTGCCAAAGACACAGCCTTTAAATTCTCAAATATTTTACCATATTCTGCAATCCTTAAGTTCAAAGAGAGTTTCATTTTCAGTAATAAAAATTGATCCATTTTTCCTCTTACACTCTTTTTATTCTGTTTGACCCACATTGCTATAATAGGAAGAGACGAAAATTATTCACTTTGCCTTGTCATGTTTCTTTTAAGGCAAGAGTATCTAGTAATCCATGGGGAAGGAAATAAGGAAAAAGAGGAATAAATTGTGAGGAATAAGAAGGGCAATGACATGTCCTAGGTGGCATTTGGAAGTAAACCTTTTTCCCCTTAAGGTCCTGTTATAGATCTGGAAAAGTTCTTTTCCCCATAACACAGGTTCTCCTTCAGCCATATGTTGTGCTTTATGTCCAAAAGCTAGAGCAGGCAGAGGCTTACTCTGAGAACCAGGAAATTATGCATACTCAGCATTTTCTGTAGATATTTTCTTACTAGAAGTTGGCTTTTGTTTTATGATATAAACTGAGGAATAGTGGCTTCCTATTCCTATGGAATATACAAAAATGAAAGAGGCAACCAAAATGCTCAATATGTAACAAGACTATAAGAACAACTTTTCTGGAGGGTCTAAAAGGCTTGAACTCCTCTGTGGGGTTCTGCCCAAGCAACTGCAGTGCATCAGCTCTGTGTTCTCCCTCCTGGCAGCAGCCAGCATCTTAAAAATGTACAGGGACCAAAATTTCCCGGTGATTATTGCACGATGACCTGCTGTATACAGATTTAAGGTGGCCTGGGAAAGGATGCTCAGTGATTTTCAAAAAATAATCAGGCTTTTGAGGGGGTGAAAACAGGGTGCCTGGGAGGGAAGGCACTGGCAAGAAAGGCTTATTCCAGTATGCACAGGAGTGATATCCATATAGTTCTTCAAGGAAAGCACAGTAACAACAAATGTGAAATATTACTGCTTGTCATAAGTTCTGCATCAGTTGTGAGGCTCTCACTAAAGAAATTTTAAAACATAATCTTTTAACACTTTATATTCAATTCTCAAATCAGAAAACAATTGCAAGAGAAAAAATGTTACCACTCCTCTATTTACAATAATCCCACTGGTAGTGTCTTTTTCCCAGTGACTTCTTCAGCACAATTTCTGCTGCCATTGGTTAAGCCCAATTTGAGACCACACGGGTCTTTCAGTACTCTGCTCTCTGATTTTCCTGTGGATTATGAGCAGTGGGTTTTTTTCCTGTACCATAATCTGTTCACACATTCTGACAAGAAAATGCAAACTCAGAATGCCTATAACAGAAAGCACTACTTTAGTCCAAAGCTAAGAAAAAAACCAAAACCAAGCCAAAACAGCAAAACCCCCAAAACATTAAACAGTTGCAGCAGAAATAGCCAGTGTCCATATTTTGTACAGGAACCAGATAGTATCAATGTGGAATATTTTAGAGCAATATAACCAGCTTAAAACCGCTCAAATTTTAACTGATGACATTTTGACCACAGCATACAATCCCCAGATATGCAATTTACTGAGTATAAAGGAGCCAGAAGAAGAAGGGAGAAAATTTCTTGGCGCCTGCTACACGTAATGCACACAAGGGCTGCAGAAATCTGCTGATAATCCCCTTTTCAGTTTGTGTTCACAGCTAAATCTACTTCACTTCCTCTGATACTGAACATTATGCAGTGCTCTGAGGTCCACCACTAGCCATAAATCCCAGGCAGGAAACAGTCTTCAAGTCTAAGGAGGAAAGACAGCATTTCATTTTCTAAAGGCAGCCCAGAGTAACCAGGTCAAACAAAGTTTGGAGCTGAAGCTCTTGAAACTCAGGGTATAATTGTGTATGTTTTGCTGCTTGTTTTGGTACCGGTTAACCGGATGCAACAAATAAAACCTTTTTTTTTTTTTTCTTATTTTCTCTCTCTGACTGCCTCATTGGGAGCTCCTCTTTGGGAGCCAACCTCTCTGTGAGCCAGTGCTTGAGGTCATAGCTCCCTAACTACAAGACATCTGCTAGGTCAGACATACTTGAAGAGAATCAGCTGCTTGCAGCCAGCACATTATTAGCACACTGAGTCCCAGACGAATGCTGAGGGTCTCTCTCTCTCTGTGTCTTTTTCCATCTCTCTAACAAATAAAGAATCACATATATCCACATTTTGTATTTAAATTTTCTTGTCTTGATCAGAGATCTGTCTCCAATGACAATACAGAGCATTAAATAAGGAGTTTGAGCTCTTAAATATTTGAATAATCAGCTAGAATAATTACAGAAAAAAAATTACAAAACAAAATACTCTCTTCACTTATGGTGCTAGGTATTGAGTTTGCCCTGCATGGTACTCCTAACTTTCTGAAAAATCACAGAAGATACAAAAAACCCCTTCATTTACTATGTTGGATACTTGAAAAAAACAGACTGATGAACTATACTTTGTGAAAACAAAACTCCTCTTGATGTCTGAAACTCAACATTTAAATCCAGAGACTCTCTAAAACATTTGCTCCTTATGAAGCACTTGGTGCCCCTTCTTATATTCATTATTTAAAGCATTTCAGTTATTTCAGTAACAGATGTAATAAAAAGGCAAATAAATATCCAGTATTTGTGTTCATCTCTCCGATATCAAAAATGTACAGGAAAAATGCAGTTAGTAAGGAATTATTTCTTCTTTTTAAGTCAGCAAAGGCTTGTCCTAGAGCTCCTTCAAGCACCTTCTCTGCCCTAAATGAAGTGTTACTCGGAAATAGAACAGCCAGTTTACAGTAAGGAAAAAAAATCTGCCTGGAAAAAAAATACACCAGGCTTGATTCAAAACTTGCACACTGGAGTGCCAGCTTGGCAGCAGTTGAAAGTGCAATGGAATTGAAAGGTTTCCATCTCACTGCTAAGCTTTAACACAGCATGTTAGATATTCACAGTGCTGTGGCACAGACCTGCAGCCCCAAGTGTACTAATTTCTACAAAGCTTTTGAAACTCTCATTCAGGTGCCTGGAAAAGCAGAAGGTACAAGGAAATTGGTAACATACCCCTCAGGGAGTACCTAAAAGCCAATCAAAATTGCAGGACCTGTGTCTGGGGAATTGCAGTAAAAATCCTTTTATACAGCTCATCTCTTTAACAGACTTTAGGAGGGAATTGCTAGGAGCTGGATTCAAAACCACTATAAAGCCATCAAGCAGCATTTATCCATGCATTGATACCTGTTTAGCTAAGGTTCAGTCCCTGCTCATCTCCACCAAATCTAGTGCTATGAAAAAAGGTAGGAAAAATCATCATCTATTAAGGGCTCTTTTAAGCTTGGTCCAGTTTACCCTCTGCCATCCAATGCACTTTATTATTTCCATTTATACCAAGAACTAATTTCAGTTTTGCACCTATACTTTTCAAGTCTGCTGACAGAAAACATAAGGGAGGCAATGTATACTCAGGGATTGATGCAGGCTCTCTACAGGACTCTGAGTCTGTGTCTTTTGCAGTAAAAAAGTCTTGCAAGAAAACTAAGAATACTGCAATGAACTAATGTAGTACAATAATAGTTATATTTTCCATCTCAAAGTATTTCCCCCATATTTTATCTGTTTACATCATAGTAAAAAGATAAAAAATTGGTTGAGGTTTAAATTTTCACTGGACAGCCCCTGGGGAATGCTCTTCTGCTGGCCTGCAGAGACCATGCAATCCCTGCTGAGTGCAGGTGCAGGGGAGCCAGTGCAAACTGTCAGCCCTGTCTGCAGTCCTCTCTCTGCCCTTGAAAGATCAGCACACAGGAAGAGCATGGGGTAATGGCTTTGGTCTGCAGGAGTTTGTCTTTCAGGAACTAGACTGAAAAACATGTCTTGGTAAGTCCAAAACAAGCACCGGGTTTGAACCAAGACACTTCAACAGGGAAAACAGAGCCTTTTATAAAAACATTCTTGCTAATCTACTTGATACCATTTGAGCCTCCAAAAAGTACCAGTCTGAAAGAAAACATATCTTTCATATGCTGACTGTAAATAATTTTGATTGTGTCTTTCAAGTTAGAAGCAAAGTGTGGGAAGAGCATTTGACAGTTCACGTAGCATTTGACAGTATCATTGTTCATCATCTCCACTTGGAATAGGAAATATGGAACATTTAGTCTCTTGTGATTTCTTCAGTGGAAGTGAATTATGATCCAGCACTGCCACTTGGTTAGCACATTTATGACAGGGTTATTAACTCATTCTTTAATCAGCTGTGCTCTATCAGATACAGTGCTCTTGGATTATACTTCTGAGCAGCAAGATCAGAACAGAGTTTGGGTAAAGATACCACCACTGCCTCAGGGCATCCCTCAGCTGCAAATTGGTGGGGTCTGGAGGAGCTTACTGGGGTAGAACTATTTTATGCTTAGCTTGATTTTGTAGTCTCCTCTGACACCCATGGCTGGACTAGCACTTTGTCTGGCCCAGTTCAGCCATTCTGGCATGTGCCTATATGAAATGGTAGTGCTTGGTGAAGGAAATAACCACCTTTAGTTACGATAAAAATAAAAAAGGCCCAAGTTCAGAGACAGCAATGCAGTTACCATAGCTACTGTTAGATCTTCATTTACAAACATTAAAGTATTAGGCATGCTATACAATAAAACCAAACCTTGACACAGAACCACCTGACTGCTGATGTCAGGCACCATTCAAGTACTAGGTAGTAAAACCTTAGAAATTCTTTTCAGTTTGTGGAGAGGGAAATAGGCTTGCAACTTGTTTATTACATATTCTTTGGGAACAAGGAAAGAGGTGAATTAGAAAATCACAGGGAATCATTTCTTTTCAGAGACAGATTAGATTTTATAGATTTTTCTAAAGAGGTAAAAAAATTAAGGTTGAGTCTGTGCTTCATCACTTCAAGAGTGATAAAAATGTTGCATTGTTTTAGCATTCAGCATGGTCGGATCTGGTTTTGAAGTTGTAAAGAAGCACAATTCTGGGTCAAAATAACACAGTTAATATTTTTAGCATGTCAGCAAACAGATGCATCAACTTAAACATCACGTGCCTCATTTTGTTTCTGACTGGATTTACCAGGTGTGTGCTTTGAGCTGCATGTCAGCACCATCCTTTATTTGTGCAACACACAGAACATCTGGGCATGAACAGGTCCATGTACAAACACACCCTGCACTCACTTTCTGAAGTATGGGCTCATGCTGAAAGTCCTGTTTGCAGCATCTGATGAGAAGTCATTCTTAAGCTCTTTTTGATTTCAGTGCTGTCTAAATTCAGCTCTTCTGTGTTAATACATACAGTAAGAAAAAGATAGGAGTAATTTAGCATTAAAAATCTTTTAAATGTACAGTACAAACAAACCAATGCTCCAGTCTGAATGGTGCATTTTTATCAGTCCTATACACACAGACTGCTAAATCACAAAGGGAAGAGACATGAGGGCTCTTTGAGCCTGTCCAGGACACAGGAAGGAGAAACAAATGTCAGTATAGAGTACAACACAACACAAAGCACCACGACTCCATCAGAAGGGTGCAAGAGAGATTTATTATAGAAACATGTTGCTTTTATACTTTTTCAAGATATTTACATTTATCTAACATACACATTCACTGCCAATTGGTTACAAGAAAGAAACAAAGTTCTCAGTAGTTGATCAAGGAGCCATGTCATTCTGCGAGCCAGCTAGTGTCCTTATCTTTTTACTTTCTCTCCTTCATCACATTGCCACAGTGACAACCTTGTGTCTTCCTCAGGAGAGATACCTGGCTTTCCTTATCTTCAGGAAGCCTTTGCTGGCTCACAGAACAGCACAGAATGTCTTTCCTACAAAAAAGCAAAGGCACTTGTGCCCTTTTATCATTCCTTAAAACACCAGGTTTCAGCATCACTGGGTTTGGTAAGAGTCTCATTCAAAGACAATGAACAAGCAGAAGAAAGCCATATCAGAGGGTATGAAATTTGGCCAGCAGGTTGCCTAAGGTTCCGAGTATAGATGAATTTTGAACTATGATATGAGTAGATTTTACACTTCGTAGTGAATCTAGAATCAAGCTTATTGTTTGCTTCTTCTTGAACAGCAGATTTTGCTAAAGTTTATTGTAGCAAATTAAATTCCACCAAGACTACTTAGGAGGAGGATTTTTGTCTGCAAAACACCCATTCACCCCTCTCAGGAGACACAAAGACTGTAGCAAAGAAATTACTGTAGCAGATGAAAGAAAAGATAAGGCACAACCTGGTATTTCTCGTGTGTGAACAGGAGAACTATCTCATCTACCACTTTTTGATGGCAACAACAGGAACTCTTTTGTAGATTTCCACAGTCTCTGCCTAACCCCCAGTATATGCATACACATAGGTACAAGTAGTAGAAACTTGCTCTAACTCAGAGTGCTGGCAGCCAAACCCCAGTAAAGTATAGGCCTCCAAACACTGAAGCTCTGCTCTTGGACCTCATCCCTCTGGAAGAATTAATTACTAGGAGGGGTTTGGGACTTTTTTTCCTTATTTTACATTGTCTTGCTCTTCTCTGCTCTCTGGCTTTGCTGGTGAAAATGCATACTGCTCTCCCATTCTTGCTCCCCTTCCCTGATTTCCATGGTTCAGATGTTTGAAAACACTTTGTAGAATTCTGCAAGCTTCTTCCAGCTATGCCAAAGCAAACTTGAACTCACAGCCTTCTGAGGCTTTCCCATCATTGCTGACACTCTCTTGGTGATCTGCCTGCTATGAAGTTTTTGCTGGGGTTTTCTGACCATTTCTGCACATCCACCATGTAACAGCTAAATGAAATATGGGTGCCAAGGGAAAAAAAAAACCAAAACAAAACCCTAAATTGCTTTCCCTTGGTTAGTTACAAAGCTGTTTAAATTAAAAAAAAAAAAAGGAAAATAAAAAAACAGGGGAGAAGGGGCAGAAAATGAGAGAAGCAGGGTGGGCATGTGTATTTGAGGGAGCAAGGAACTGTAAAAGAAGGTGGTGTTTTCACCAAGTACTGTCTCTTTAAAAATAAAATTTAAAAAATACCCTCAGTGTTTTCTTTAGTCTTTTTCATTCTTTGGCAGCATCCCAAAGATTTCACTGTCCTTGTCTCCAGCATCTGGAAACCATCAGGGTAAACAATAGAGTGCTAGGAACTGGAACCCCTGCCTCAGCTCCCGTGGGACTTCACTCTGGAGAACATGAGAACACAAACCATTGGACACCATGTGGTCAATTACTTCAAACTAACAAATCTGTGTGCCTTCCTATTTTCTGTTTTCCTTGGCACCACATGACCCTTTCACAATGGAACCCAGCTGTTGAAAAAGCCAGACGTTTTCTTTTTTAACCTCTTGCTTACTTTTGTGCTTGCTTTCTGCAGCAAGCTTAGGGCTGGCACGTACCCTAGGTAGAAGTGTCCTGCTTATTAAAATCCTGGCTGGCTGTAATGTTTGCCTGTATTAGTCAGCAGAGAGGCTCGAGAGTATTAACTTAACAGGATCATACTGCACTGAGGACTCCACAGGTGGTCCTGTGTTTTCTGGGTTTCCTGACATTGCATGCCAGGACTTAAAGCAGATACACCAGGACACTTTTATAGCCTGCCTGTTTTGTGCAATCAGTAATTGCATGTGCAGTTGTGACCTACTTTTTAAAATTTGTTCCTAGTGCAGGTGCTATATTGGCAACTGCAAAGAGCTAAAGTCATCTCAAAGCCAAAGGCTGTTGAAGGGGCCACCCCCTTCTAGTGCTGTGAAATAAACTTTGCTCTGGATTAGCCACACTTGCTCCAGCACTAAAGCTGGAGGTCACAAAGCAGAGGCTGACGGGTTCTTGTTCTTCCCAGCCTTCTGTTTCAAAAGACAGTCTTTGAACTGTGGGAAACAGTGCAGTGTTACTGACCACACACAAGCCAAAGACTTCCATACTGTGTTTAGATGCATCAACTTATATGTGTGGTTTACTTTCATTAACTTTCTTCAGTGGATGGGGATGTTGAATGGAATGGACTTGTGCAAGAGATTCAGGACTTCACCTTTAAGTAGTCTTTAAAGTTGCTGAACATCCCTAGCACACACTAAATAAAAGCAGCTGACATTTCATGTATAAATAATCAATCATACATGCTCCTAGACTGACAGTTTGATTTCTGAGAGAAGATAGGTACATGTTTAATGCTATGCCTAAAAGACATGAAAAAACAAGGATGTGCCATGCAGTTGGATCCTCACAGCTGGAAGTCCACTCTGAGATGTGGTTCTACCTGTATTCTGGGACTCAGCTTCAGCACCTCTGACCTCAAAGAGGTGATTGCTTATCTGCTGTGCAGAGACAGCTCTGTTAGTTTGGAAAGGTCAAGGAGTTGGCACCAGTGGAGTCAGGAGCCTGGTGCAGGGTAACCAGATTCACAGTGGCAGCTATTTCCATCAGATCTGGATCCCAGAGTGACTGGGCTGTCTCACTGACTGGGTCCAGCCTTTCTCC
Organism: Peucedramus taeniatus; assembly: GCA_013400575.1. Lineage (NCBI taxonomy): Eukaryota > Metazoa > Chordata > Aves > Passeriformes > Fringillidae > Peucedramus > Peucedramus taeniatus. The sequence continues at coordinate 883,218 of WBNO01027743.1, read as the reverse complement.
ACAGGCTGCTTGGTGAGGCTGGCCTTGCCTCTGGATACAGGAGGGCTTTTTTAGGGCTTCACTGGTCAAGTCCAGACATCCTGGTTATACACTGAGCACTACACACCTTCTTCACTTCTAGGTTGCCATGTGGAACTGTACTGCCTAATTTTCATTAAGGTTACAGAAATCTGTAGAAACTTTGCACCCTGTCAGTTTATTTCCATTTAGAGCAAGCAGTGGAGTTCCTTTATAATTTCTTTTCAGCCACTTTAGATTTATATATAAACTTTTTCACTATAATGGCCTCACATCAAAACACAACCCAACTAACTTTAAATTAATGGAGAATAATAATAATATATATGTACCTGCTGTGAGCTGCAGACACCAACAATAATCATGAAAGCTGACAATTTTAAACTTAAAAGGTAGACAAACTAGGAGATGGCTTGGATAGGCTGAATAAGCAAAGAATGCTTTAAAACCTTACCTGCAAGCTTGTTAAAGATATACTGCTGAGCCTAAAACTAACGAGACAGATGCCTGGAATTGGTGGAATCTTATTCCTCCCCTTTCCATAACGTCCAATATATATTTTGTGTACACTTTTAACTTATATTTATTTTAAAAGAAATGAAGATTAATCATTAAATGGATTTGCTGAAGGAATTTCTACTGCAGGATCTAAGAATTTAGCCATTTTGTAGCCAGTAGTATTAATATGGTTTTTTTTTAATCCCAGGTCCAGCCTATAGCTCTGCAGTAATACTAGGGAAACTTTTTTCCCCTTTTCTGCCAGTACTTTTTGATCCCAAATGTCTGCAGAATTAATTAACGTGATACTGAAAGGGCAGAAGTGGTAGGGGGAAGGGGAAAGTTAGGACTAAGCAGTAGCAACTCAAACAGCACAGTACATGCTTAATCTTTTAATATTTATGAAAGAGTTGGTTAAATGTATGGCAAAAGTTCAAATCAATTTACTACTTCCCTATGTGAGCATCTTGGACAGCTTCTTGTCTGGCTGACAGATATTCACAGAAGTATAGATACAGTTCTTTAAGGAAATTTCTGCCTGTGGCTAGAAATCTATGTATACAAGAGTTAAGGGAACCTACCTTAACTGACTGAAGTAGTCCCAGTGCAACTTGGGTGCAAGCCAGGACACAAATGAAACCACTATAATGGCACTGATGGATGACCTCATTCCGGTAATGAGGAGAGAACACATCCATTCTCTTCATCCTGCACCTCTTTAACATTTGACACAACTGTCCATGAGATATAGCTGTTCCACCAGGAAGAGGTGACAGACAGCCAGAGTGATGTGTTAAGATGGTTTCAGTCTTTTTCAACAAGAAGAGCACTTCCAATATTTGTTCCCCTTTCCCAACTCAGTGTTGTGACATTCCACAAGAATCAGTTTCCCTCTGGTCTCTTACAGAATTTGTGTGTTTGTATTTACTAGGTAGGAAAGTTGCATTTCAGTGCCAGCAATATGTCTGTATGTGACACACAGAGCACAAGCTGGTTTTCACTGCCTCTATCACTCCTATGTAGTGAGCCTGTGTTTGTGGAGCAAATTGAATTCAGGGATGAAAAACAGCTGCTTGAAGGTGAACAAGAGCAAGAGCTGACACTGGCAGCCAGAAGACAAAGCTTTTGGAAATATTTTAGGACTAGTGCAATCTGAAGATTGATCAAATTTAGTCACTCTTTTATGGCTATTGTGGTATTTACTCCCCAAATCTAACTTGTCCTAATTCTCAATAAACATTTTTCTGTCTCTCCCAAATGCTGCAGTTTGCCACTCTTTGCTGAGGCTGCTTTACTGCTTGGGTGCAATCCTGTGTACCTGACTATGATGCCTACATCTCTTAGGAAGCTGAAGGCATTCAAGTATAGTGCAGCATGTATCTCCAGCAATTCAGGAGTCAACTTGTGTTCTGTAGCTTTCCACAGAACAGAAATACAGGCTGAATCACATGCTGTGATTCTACAGACATTTGCACTGAGTTCATGAGATATTCTGAACAGCTTTATTTGGTCCACAAAATCCTCATTTTTGAGTTTCATGAACTGGGCCATGTTATCTGAGGGTACCCACCAGTTAGTATCACCAAGAATTCCACGAGCACTCATCACCAAAGGGCAAAAACCTTTTCAATGGAAAGTTTCCTTTATCTTTAGGAACAAGGGCAACTCAGGAACTGAGGATTCCCACAAGCCTCCTCAAGTACACGGTGTGCACATTTTGAGCTTATGTTCAAGTAAACATGTGCTGAAATATATATGTTTACAATATATTTCAAAACTAGAAGTCCTGTTTAGAACAAGATTTCCCCTGCACTAAAGGAAAGGGGGAGAGATGAAGTGCTTTGGTCTTAAAGCTGATTATACTGGAATAACAAACTTTATGGGATACTTTCTTCCATCTTTCTGTGAATCTAAAGGATCCATATCTTATTTCCAGCTTTGAATCAGCACAGCATGCAGAACACTTCACCTCTTGTGATCTCTTTCAGTGTATTAAGTAGCATGTTTCAAATGAGTTAATGTTTGTCTGTGGTTGCTCCCTGCTTAAAGGAACCTCTTTTTCCATCGGTCAAGAGCATTTTTATTTCCAGTCAAGTGTGGGAAAGCAATTGCAATTCTGATGTACAAGAGATAAAAAGGCAAATTTTCAAGTTCCCAGAAAATTGTTAGAAGTAAAAAAAAAAAAACCAAACCAAAATCTGTGCTCATTTTTGGTTTGAAATACAGAAAAGCCCAAGCCAATGTGCATTATTGTTCCATCTCTTGCAGTTTCTACACTCTGTTGTGATGTCCTGCTCATTTTAAAACGGAACTGGTAAAACATTAATTGAAAACAGTTTACTAGTGCAATTTTGTGTTTAAAAATAATTTGCAAGTTGTATACAGTCAGATTTCTGTGACTTTTTTCATTAATTTCTACAGCTTGTGCATCTGTTTCTACAATAGATTTTAATAAATAGGTCCATAAGCCGCATTTCCTGCAACTCCTTACAGTACAATCCTACATATCACCACTTCTGACAGATCACACACTATAAAGTTATATTTCTGCCTCATGGGGCTGAGTTATTACTAACCACTGAGCTCCACAGAGATGAGTCTGTTTATCATAATGTGACTAAAAAGAGCAAGTAGTCAGGGTGGAGAAGAGTGCTGAGGAGGGAGAGGTGTAACTGGAAAGAAAGCTTCATTTGTAGATGACAGAGCACTGCTTTTCTACAGAGATGAATGACTTAGAGGAGGTTTTACACATCCTGTTTTTCCTCCACTGTTCAAGTTTTTAAACATTTACACTGATCCTAAGAGAAATAAAGAGCAAAAGAAGAAAAAAAATACAGAAGAGCATGAAAGTTACAGCTGAAAAGAAAAAAAAAACATTGAAATAGAGGACTCTGTTGATTAACTCCCAGTGAATTCAGACTGTGATGGTGACTACATCTCATTTAGTCTCCTGTGTTCAGAAGGAGAACTGACTTCAGGCTGCTGATCATCAAGAATGATGTGCATGTAGGCAAGGCTGGAAGAACTGATTGTATTGCTCACACCATTTCTGCTGAGGGGAAACAGGGCACCAAAGTCATACCTGCCTTCAGCACTAGTCAGCATTTTGGAAGCTGATTCTCATTCACATGTAATACACAAATGTTTTTACTTCCATTTAACTCACCAGATTTCTAACCATCTACAACAAGTGTGGTGCCTATTTTGTGACATCAGGTCTGCAACACAAGTTTTCAGAGTATTCCTTTCAAAATCTGATGTTGCACACTGAAATTCCTATTAGGAAGGGACCAAAGGAACACATCATATGTAATATGGGAGGAAATGGCATTCAGTTTGCTGCTTCTGTACTCAGGTACCACAACATACTGGGATTTGGGTCTTGGTTTAGACAGTGCCACCTGGTAACTCTGGTTCAGCTGACACCTGGGCTTGTTTGTTTTCAAATACCTGTTTACATGACTGAGCACTTGGCTTAGGAAAGCAAATGTGCAAACAGTACAGATGCTGCAAAGGAAAGTTAATTTTCACACTGGTCAACATGCTTGCAAGGCCCTTTCCTCCTACTCTAAATCTTTCTGTGGTAGTACACCATTAGTCCAGGAATTTCAAGCCAGCCATAGGACATCAGTATGCCTTGGGTTCTTAACTTTCTTCTGCAAACTCTACCTTGTTTTCAGTCTAAGGAGCTGTTTGACTCTCTTTGTCTAAGGGAATGAAATTATCCTTTGCTTGTGGGGCTCTTAGTCTCTATCTGAATGGTCTGAAGAGAATTACACTAGTTGCAAATTAGTGCAAAAGTCAGTGCTCTAAGGCTTGTATTTATTTATTGCAGCAAACAGGTTTGTGAATAGTCTCTATTTCTTGGACAAAATAAAAGTTCTCCATTATTTATATGCCCTTTTACTGGAAAGGTTCAACTTTTTCCTTTTGTCCTTCCTATTTACCAGTGCAAATACTAAAACAACCTGCTCCCAGCTGTTGGAAGCCCCACACTGTCCCCTTCCCCCTGCCAGGAGTGAGCAGCTGTTATTGTGCACAACACAGGCACTGCAGGATCAAATCCAGGCAATCTTGATCACTGCTTTTCTAGGGAGAAGTTTTGAACTGTAGCTTTGAAAAACTCACTTCCAAGCAGGAGCTTCATGTGCGATTCTACTTCTGTTCTTTGCTCATCCATAATGCTGATTAACAGAAGAGGCATTACGTGTTTTCTCTTGGTTAAACACTGTAGTATAAGTTACTTTTAGCTGAATTAATTGTTTGAAAGAGGGAAAATTGGCCCCACACACTTCAGCAGACTATTGCTAAGTTGTGGTTGAAAGCAATTTCTTCTGCAAGTTTACAAACCTGACTGCTGTAACAGCACTGCCTTACATTTTCAGCATAGCTCTCCATATGCAGTGTTAAATGTATGCTTGAACAGAGTCCCAAACCAGCTTCCAGTGAATAGAGACAGTGAGAATGTTTTCCAAAGCAACATCCTAAGCAAAAATCTGCAAAGTTATGATTGTGTTAGTCGGGGCAGACCACCCAGCTTTTACGAGATCACTTGAGGACTGCCACAGCCCACAGCAGTCACCTGGGCAGAAGCTGCAGCGTGTGCTCCTGCCTGGCTGCCTGCAGGACAACAGCACCCAGCAAGCAGGGCCTCTCTGCTCCCCAGGGGTGATGGGGCCATATCCAGGAGCATGTCAGGTCCTGCAGCCTAGGCAGACAGATACCTGCAAGTTACCCCAGTGACAGATGTGTACCTAACAGCAGCACCCCTAATCCTGTATCCCCCACGTTACCCTTACGCACCAAACCAGCCCTGGAGAGCCCTTCTGCCTGCAGAGCAGTGCTGCCCACTGACAGTGCCTGTGCAGAGATCACACGTGTAAAATCTGACCTAATCACTTTAAATAGCTCTCCTCCTCGGTTGAAAAAGTGCTGTTAAATGTGGATCCATCTACATCCCGAGAAGGCTGCAAATAGCTGCAATGTTTCTACTAACAGGTATGAATACTGAAATTGGAAGTGCTCCAGTTGTTTGCAGGACTGTGAAACAAAGCAGTTCAGTTTAAAAGCAGAGTTCAAAGGCAGAAAAGATTTTTGCAGCTGTTGTTCTGCCCTGGAATTTCTTGTGCATATCTCCTTTTTGGGAACATTTCTTTGTTTCATGGTGCCTTCAAAAATATACTGTCATCACAACCTTCTTGCCAAGTACCTCTCCAAGCTGGTTATTCACTGCTGCCCTTTTCCTAAGTCAAACCATGCATTTCTAAACCATTTCTCACATTGATGGGAAGCAACACGCTCAGTCTCAGGCCAGCCTGTGAGGTAATCAGCTGACCTTCATTTCCTCTATGTGAAGCAATGAAACAACAGTCTCATAAGAGAACTGAAAGATAATCCCTGTGTCATTACAGTTTTTTGATATCAGGAGCTTTTTTTAAATGCCTCTGGTTTGACAAATTTACTCATAACAGATCATTTAGCTGGCACAAACTGCAAGATGTCAGAGAGAAATCAATGGGGAGGCAATCCCAATTTAGAGACTCAATTTTTTAAAATAAAAAGTTCAGGTAAGTTCTTTTATATTTCCCTACCTACCCCTACTTACAGGAAATAGCTATATATTTTAAGCTTTATAAGTTTTACATAAAATAGCACTGTGTTGAATTTGATAAAGCCTGAGGGAAACAGCAAGAAGACAGGATAGGCATAGTAAAAAATGAGCTCCATTCCAGTTCACATGCATCTACCCTGATATTCTGAACCAGCTACTAGATCATGAACCTAAATTGAATAACACTGTGTGATCAGTGATGGCAAATAAATAAATTCTGGAGGCTGTTCTTGAAGTTTTTTCAGAAATATTAATATGTTTAAGTTTACTAATGTCACGTGATACAACACAATGAATTTTTTGCCATTTCACAAATCAAAAAAAGCAGAGCATTAAAACAATATCACAACTACTATTTTAACTTTAAAACATGGTGGTCCCCCCTTTCTAGAGAAGATGACTATTTTGATATGTAATATTTTAAGAATATTGCCCACTGAAAAAAATTAGTAAAAGAGCAGGAAACACTGTTGACTGTGCTGAGATAGCACAGATGTGAATTTCTGACTGCTGGGCACATCTATGTCTGCAGGTTTATTTGGTATTAACACTATACTTCCTTACTACACTGCAAGTTACAGTGAATGTTTAATTCTATGGTTTTTCTTATATCACTCTCCGTCATAGCACAGTTATGTTTCTTTTTTAGTTCACTGTGTCTGTTCACTACAGATTATGTTTATACAGATTATTTTTGTAGTCTTTAAATTGTCTGTCCACACACTCTGAAGAGTTCTCTTTACCCATTCCTGACATATTTCTAAGCAGAAATATATCTGTTCCACTGTTTTATACCTGGTGGGGAATAAAGGACAGGCAAGGGAAGGGATTTTTAAATACTCCTTTAGCTGATGTTAAAGGCATGACTTTAGTTTATGTTATTTAAACTCAAATCCTAAGAGATGATTTAGGAATAAGGCACTTATCCACAGATAATTTAGAAAAATTCCTTTTATACTGCTTATTCAGATAACAAGAAGAATGAGGAGGCCTTTCCTGTTTATATCCCAATTTCATGTGCAGAACCACATCCTTAAAAAGAAGTGGGTGGTGGGCAGTCTCTAAAGTGATTTCTTGCACATATTTCCCTGATTGCATCCTGGCAGCACAGAATGTGCCCACAGCCCTGTCCAACAGCCGTAGCATCTTGTGGTACAACCTCAGCACCCCCCACAACCATCAGAGTAGATTAACAGTGAATGCTTGACACATATTTATTCTTTTATTTTTAAGGAGGAATTGGAATACCTTAGAACACAATTCCTCCTCCAAGCTGGCTTGGCTACTCCAGCATTTAGGAAGGGGTCACCTGAGGCACTATCCTACTGTCCCAGTCTTCTCTGTCAATTTCCATTAGCTCTCAGTATTTAGTATGGAGCTTTACAGATGACCCCTTTGATATTATATCAAAGTGAACTGTAACATTCACCATTATAGGGAAGATTATCTATATTTGCTGAGTGAATTGTATGCCTCATGCTAAATATACATAACACATACTCTTTTGTTTCTGTTTACCCATGGAAGTTAAATGTCTAATGAATATTCTTCTCTTTCTGTATCCTTTTCTTATTGCCGCTGTTATTAACTCCACATTTAGAGTAATTATGTATTATGATGAAATTGTTTCAGTTTTTCAAAACTGATTCAAACCCCATTGTCTTTTCTAATACCTCACATATTGGAAGCTATTTAGTAGCTTCTCTTCCTGAAGACCTACTTAGTGTACCCCAGAACTTTCACACAGATGATTTGTTACTGTGAAGAGTTAGCAAAATGCAAAGCACAGGCTGGAACTGGTCTCCACCCCAAAGATGCATTTCCATACCAGCAGATATACAGTATCATTTTAGAGTGCTCTGTAATGGGAGCAAGTGGGAAATAGCCCAGGACATGTTTTTAATGGCCGACAAAATTAGTTTAACCTTTCACTAAAACACAGCAACTTCTCCAGTGAGGTATGTTTTAACAGTCTCATTAGAGGACAATTTAAAATAGAAAAATAAGATGGCCTGAAATGAAGCCTTCCAAGACCTGCATTGCAGCTGCCTTCATAACACAAATACTCCAGGGTTAATAACCTCTGTACATCGCCCCGAGTACGGAGAGCTTTAAGTGAGCTCAGTGCTCGTGTTCAGATAGTGGGTAATACGGTATTTACAAAAACAGGGGATCTGTTTTCAATAAAGTGGAATATTCTTGGTTACATCATGCTATCCTGAGCCATCTACTTTAACTCAACAGCAAGGGCAAGAGGAACCAGTGCTGTTTGTGAGGAGTCTGCTGTCTCATTGAGCAAACAGTCTAAAGGGCTCTATCTCTTCCGTCGGTTGTTGTTGATGTATTTGTCACCAGTGGAAATGTCTACTGTCCCTCAGCATACTTCAGGGCTTACTAGGATGTCCAAGAAAGAGCAGGCTTCCCCTCCTTCGTATTGCTGCTTCTCACTGGTACCTTTTGGAGAGCTCGAGCTGTCCCCTAGGGCTGGCAATAACCTTTTATTTCTAAGTGTTGCACAGGAGACAAAAGTATCCGATATCAGAGTAGCTGCATCTATGTATAAAGCGTGAAGATAAATCCCTTTCTTGTAGGTTAATTTTGTCCAAGAGTAAACAGACCTGAGCAGAGCAGATTGTACAATTGCTAAAGATGGCACTGCCCCAGAAGAAAGGCCATTTTTTGCTCATCAGCTGTCCTAAAAACTAAACCTGAACTTGCCCCATAACCCCAGCTGAAGACATGGTCAACACAAGACAACCCTTTCTCCAGTTCTGCCAGACCTGAAGACAAACAGCAGCTCCTGTAGAGTTCAAAGTTTGACAGAAGACCATTTTCTGTCCCCTCGAAGGGCTTTTCCTGGGGCCCTGTGCCTGTCTCCTGCTCAATGAATGCCGTCTTTGTACCCACCAAGTTGACAAATGCCAGCACTGCAGAATAAGGATGACATTTCTGCTGTGGCGTTAGGGCTGAGAAAGAGGATTATTCTGGGCAGTTGGGGCCAGGATGCGGCGCACGAGGGAGGCTGCACCACGCCGTTGTTTGTGCTGCGACAAGGAGGCCCTTGAAGGCCGCGGCCAAGGCCGAACACAGGACCTGTGTGTGGGGAGACACACAGCCGGGGCAGTGTCCCCAGCCAAGTCCCCGGCCTCGTGGCACACCTGTGGCAGCTTCCTCCCGAGCCCTCCTCATTATGCCCGAGCGCACAAAGAGCCAGCTGCGCCGGGGCCGCCAGCCCGCCGTGCTGGCCTGGCCGGGGCCGCCGGAAACCAGGACCAGCCACCTCTTTTGTTGCCTTTCCAAAATCGAGGGTTTGTTTGGAGCCTGAGGAGGATAATGAGCCTCTCACCAGGCACACACTGAACTGCACATCCCCCCAAAATGCAGAGCGGATAAAGTTAACTGGTCCTTAGAAAGACTGAAAAAAATAAATCAAGGGGCTAGAAGACTTTTGCTGTTGTGCCAATCTCCTCACAAGAGTCTGAATCCATGGTTTACCAGAACAGCACCCCCTTAAACAATACTCCTTGGTTTGGAAAAAATAACACTCAGAGACCTTATTATACGTCAGGTGTTGCTGACTTGTTTCAGTTCATGTTCTATTTCATCATTCCATATTGATTGTTTCTTTTCTTAAATCAGTAATGCTGCTGAAGTAATCCCATATAACAGAGAGGAGTACCTTAATATGAAAAACAAAATCAAGGACTCCTGATAAGGTTTTCTCAAGGGTTTAAAATTTTTTCCCCTCCAAGATCAAGGCAAATTCACTTGTACTACATCCCTGGAAGCAGAGCAGGCATTAATCTATCCATAGACGAGCATCTGTCAATGGAAAAAGTATCAGGATGAAACAGGAAAGGGGAAACAGTAGCAAAAGGCATAAAGAAGTGCACATACCCCTTCCCAAATCCTCATTCAACCCTTCCAATCATCTTCTGCAGCAAACACCATGACAAGCATTTTACACCAGATGCTTCTTGCACAATACCTTTTAAAAAATGAATCGTTTCTTAGCCTTGAGCAAACAACAGTGAGACAGCATCTAGTAAAGATATTTTCCTGTTGGCTGTTCACTGTGTCAAGAAGACTGCCTTAGACTTAAGAAACACTGAAGATGGTCACAGATGTGTTCCCACGACAAGAACTGAACACAGCACAAAACCTTGCCATGCTTTCTGTGCCCTACAGCCCTTTGGTGGATCCTCTGGTCCCATGAGATTTCAATTAGAACTTGTATTCTTCCTTTCTATTGTTTAATAATGAGCTTTTCACTTCACTGGATATTGAAACTATCTGCTATAAAAGTACAAAAGTGGGATCAAATATTTTGAACAGGGTGATGAATTTCTAAAATAGAGCTAGAACCTTAGGAAAAAACTGTTCCTAGTCATGTAGTGTAGCTGAACAGCTGTCCTGTGCTTTGTGGTATAGTGTGTTGTTCACTAGTAAAAGAGATACCTAACTTGGTAGTGGGGTCTGGCACTGGCTTGTTTTTTCTTGAAAAAAAATTCTTCCTTTGGGTAGAAAGATTTACTCTGTAAGGCGTGTTCATATGCCAATCCATGTTGAAGAATATGGAACTACCAGTTGGCCTCAGGCCACTCTCCTATTTAGGTTCAGCTGCTAGCAACAGGTCTGGGGTACTGCCAACATCATATGCTCCAAGCTGTCCAGCGTGAGATTATGGTGAAATGTGTCCTATGGTGCAGCTACTGCTGTGTACACAGGCAACAAAGTGTTGACTTTCTGGAAGTGAGACTCTAGGTATCCATGATAAGGAAATGCTGTCAGTGTCTTTGACAATAAATTCGTAAATGTAGGAAATGCCATTGGTGCCACTGGACTAACACATGGTGAAGATTGCAAATGATTGATTGATTTTGCTTTTTGAAGAAGGACCAGGCAAAGCAGTAATAAAAAAAATTTGCACTAGAAATGTCATCTACTTGTATGAAAGGAAATGGTGCTTACAGCTCACTTTAGATAGTTCCCATTTTGTTTCAGTTTTCTGACTATATTCTGGTCAAACTGTTTTCATTCAAAATGTTTAACAGCAATGACTATCTTATACAGAATGGGACTAAAACATAGGTGTTCAAAAAACAATTTACGGTACAGGCAGGCAGCCTGATAATTCAGATATGAGTTTCCTATTTCAACACAGAAAAGATTTTATTTCTCTCAAAAACTCACACAACATCCATGGCCTGAATCAACCCATGACTTTTTTGTTTCCCAGGAAGTTTCAGATAAACGTCCTCCCAACTTATTTTATGACTGAGGAGAACAACAAAATCATTAGTTATGAAAAGACAAAGAGTCAGTTAACTAAAAGAAGGCAGAATCTGAACAGTTGAAAAGGCTATAAATTTTATTCCTTTTTTGTTGTGTAATGGTCACCTCCTAGATGCCATTTTCCCCATTCATTCTAGCAAGAACTCTGATGTGAGAAGTGCTCTTCACCCAATGCTACCTATGTTGTCCTCTTACCCTTCACACACCTATTAGCATTCTCACTGTACTTACTAGTTGCACTCCATCCTTCCTCACCTTCAAGGTACTACATATTTCTGCATGTGATTAAGAAAGACATTACAGAGGGAACCAGTTTGCTTCACCTTGTTTTCTTGAGAATTTCAGCAAAACGCTCAAAGTTCCTGTAACACTACAAACATGAACTATGAATCTTACAGAATGGTTGATGAAGTCTGACAGCTGCTGGTGCTGTTCTTGGGGAATGACTAGTGATTCTTTAGATGATTCAAGTTAGCTTTGCACAGAGTGAAAAAAAAGACAGTCAAGAAGCCCAGCGGAAAATACAAATACAACTGCAGGAACAGGAGGCACTGACAAGGGAAGGATGGAAGAGATTAGAGGTGCAGATTCCTACTGTATTGTCACTAAATGCACAGCAAAGGATGGTTGCCTTTGGGTCATCTAAAAGTATGGGTGTATGCCTATAAGCTTTCACTGCAATCCCATGGCTATACTTAAAACACTGAGACTTTCTGATGCACTTCAGTTAAGATGTTAAAAGCTTGCTCTGTCACAATGGGGAGAACAAGCCTACTGCAGAAGCAAACTATCTGGGAGTTCCTCTAAGACTGTCTTCTATGCAATATACTCATGTATGGCCCAGCACAATATTTCTAGAGGAAAGAATACTGGGACAAGAAAAAAGTCCCCTTCACATTTATGCAGTTTACATATCAGCATCTGAAGTCATGTTTCATTTTTGGGCAGTGCATAGCATGTCTTTTTCCAGGCTCAGAAAGAATGCTGTAATTTAAAGCAGGCTGACTCAATTGGTGTTTTTGTATGTCATCTCTTAGGCAGCATGGCAGGGGGGAAGGTGGAGGGAAGGAGGCTGAGGTGGAGAAAAGGAGGGCGGTTGCTCATCTGGTCTTTATTTCCTTTCCCTGTTTCTTAATAGTTCAAGCAAAGGGCTCATTCCAGCCAGAAACAATGACACTCTTGCTGTGGCATTTCATCTTGGAGGAGGACAGGCCACAAGCTTGCCCTGTGTGCTGGTGCACTGGGAGCCTGTACCATTGCTCTGCTGTGGGGTGGGGGAGGGTACAGGGGGCAGGTAGCCCTTATGTGCATTTAGTACAGGGCAAAGCTTTCTAAGAGGGCCCAAGATTCATCTTTTGCATAAAGAATTTCCTAGCTGGAAATCCTTACAACTGTGTAGGTACATGTCTTACCTTCTGTTGTTTTTCTTTAAATAATGTATCAATGGAGATGCCACAAGCAGATAATTGAAAATGACAGTTCTGACTGCTTTAACCAGTCAGGTTGTAGAGAAAACAAACTGAACAAAAACATCCATAAGCAGATACTTTATAAAAAATGGATCAAAGGGGTGAGACCAGGGTCACCAGTGACAGGCCTATAGTAGTCCTTGTTCAAAACTCCTGCCTGAGAATTGTATAACAAGATTCATGCCTACTGCTCACTTTTGTAGTAACAAACATTGATTAAATTCTCAGAATGTGTGCTACACTAGCACTGACCATACTCCAGATGAAAATTCAAGCATGGAGAGATCAAGTAACTTGTGCACAAACCAACAGAAAGAGCTTGTACTCAAAGGCTTGCAGAGGCCCATTCCTGTGCCTTAACCACAAGATCACATTACTCTCATGATCCCTGCACCCTCCTGCTGGAATTTTCTTACCCTGGTTATACCTATTTCATGCAGTGTGTGGGACATGCCATGAACCAGGTCTTGAATCCTTAAGGATTTAGAGGGCAGTTGAATGAGATCCTGTCCCTTTCAGAACCAAAGGAAGGAAGAAGGCTGAGTTCTCCTAGAAACATCCTTTCCCCTGAAACTTGCCCTTATCATCTTAACAATATTTCCTTTACTTTCCAAGAGTTGTTTTGAAGAGATAAAACCTTTACATGAGCAAAAGCATTTCTAATTCAGGCTAAAAGAAATCCAGCATTATAATAATTCATACACATATGAATAGGACAAGAAAAAGTTTGCTGGTCTAGAGGGTACAACAAGCAACATAAAAAAAATTCAGAGCAAAACAAGCTGTTTCCTGAGTGGTAAATTGCTGAAGTTGCATTTCATATTGCATTGATATAAAATATTCTCTGCTTTGCCACCTCCTAGTGCAGTGCTTTCCCCTGCACATCCTTTTCCCAGCCTGTAGAGTACAAAGCACTCATCCTTTGGTCACTGCCAGCTGAGGACAATGACTATGCAGGAAACTGCATACAAACTGGATATAGTTCTTAAATTTTTTTAAAATTAATTAAGTAATAAAATTACTTAAGTAATAATATTAAAGTACCTGTTGCATGAGTTTAAACTTGTGGGCTACAAACTGTGAGTATGGGAAAAAATATTTTGGGATGCCACAGTTTCATTTAAAAACTAAGCAAAAAAGTAATGCTATTTATAGATATATTAACCTCAAAGATACTAATTGGAATAAAATTCTTATTCATTGTAATATCCTTAATGTCATCCAAGTCCTAAACAACTATACCTCAAATGAAGAAGTACCTTAAAGTACTCATCTCTCCTGACATCCTAGGACATCAACATATTGTGTTTCTAAAGAACAAGTGAAACTAGCAGATTCCCAAGTTGACATTTCTTTTTAAGATCACTGATACATTAAAGTCCCTCCCCAAGTGCTGTCAGTAAGTGTAGCATAGAAGATATTTGGCTTGGAGGAAGGCCACAACAGGTCTAGATTTACAAACGGATAAAGGCACCAAGAGCTGTGGCTGTCATAGAGCAGGATTTTACAGTGCCACTCAAGCAGCAAAGAAACATCTCTCCCCTCAGCATCTACAGAGCTCTTTAATACAGGTGTTTTCTCTACTCCCCTCTGTAAATTGACACCAAAGTTATATCAGGCTGCACCCAGTATAAAATTAATGTACAGTAGTTCATGAAGAGCAAGTACTAAATGTTTTTGAAATTGCCATGTCTGCAATTAAATTTCCAATGTAGCTTTCAAACAGTTCAAATAGTAAGGACAACACTATTATTTTGCATATAGTTGGAAGAGAGAAAAGCCTTTGATTCTCAGCTGTAACACATAAAAAAACTACATAAGCTCAATGGTCACCCCATAAATTGGAAAATTCTCTGTTCCAAATACTCTTGAAAATATGCTTTGACCAAATAGAGGTGTACCCAGTCTAGCCTGGACATGTCTATGTCTATATCTGGACCCCAGTCATTCCCATCCAGTGTCCCATCTGGATACTTAATAAGGAAAGAAATATCATTGCAGAATCAACTGGAGATCTGTAGCTTTGTCTCATTGTCATGATTTAATCCACATCTTTTCTTCAGGTAGAAACTGCATAAACACATCTCAAAACATCAATGAAGCAGAGAGCACCATCCTAGTTGTTGAATTTGGCTCCAAAAGCACCTGCTATTCACTTAGATTTGGAATAGAATTGCCTTCAATGACATCTGTCTGCCTTCCCACCCGTTCTGAGCAGTCTCATCACCTATGGGGAGGTGAGGGGTCTATCAGAACTACTCCACTGCTTTGTAAAGGACAGACCACAATCCTTAGACCTGTCAGTTTCTCACTAGATCAGTGCCCCAGCTGTGCCACATTAGCCCTAGGAGAATTGTGAAATCCACATGAAGGCATCTGAGGTGAAGCAATTAAACAAGTCCAAAAATATGAGTCTTGACCTCAGCTTGGAAGAGGTAATGCTTGATTATAGCAAGGGTTTGACCCTCCCTTCTCCAAAACCCTGATTCCAACTACTAAATAAATATGTACATGTCAATATAGTGTGCCACCAGAGGGGGAGGGAGAGGAGGGGAGTATTGCCATTGTATGTTCTCAAGCAACAGATGAAGAGGAACAAAAGAGTCCAAACATCAGGAAACTATTAAAATGAATACATTCCTAGTTTCTTCATAATTAATTCAGCATGTCCAATTTTGTATCAGAGAAGGGAAAGGAAAGATTTTGACCACTTCCTTTTATCTCAAGCTGTTTGGAAGAATATGATCTCGTAATGCTGAAAAGAAGTGCCTCACTGCATCCCAGAAGGCGAGTGTAATTTTAACTCTTCCACATGCCTAATTTGATATGCAAATCCCTTTTTTCTGTATGTCATACAATTCTAAAATTACACAGCAAAGACCCAGGTTTGCTTAGGCACGCTCCATCCCCACCTTCTAGCCCCACCCCCTTTTTTACTTTGTACTGCATTAAACATTACCTTGAAAACAATTTTCACAATGCAATTTCCTAAGTGAATTTTTTTCAGTTTGTTGCACAATTTAGCATTTAGTTCAGATTTTAATGGTTACCTTCACATGCATAAGGACCTGTTCTTGAAACTTTAGGTTCTGAGTTAGACAGAGTCATGCAATACTTTCAAAAGAAGATTCATTAGGCAGATATTTATATGCTCAAGTAATTTCATTGTTTTCAAGGTCTTACAGGAACAAGTGTAGATAGCCCATGTGGGAGCTCTTTCATGGTCATTCAACAAGCCAAGAGTAGCATGTGCAGGTAAAATAAATCCTTGAAATACAGTAAAACAATAATTATTTGCAGCTTTCCTTAACAGAAGATTTGGGTAGGGTTGACAGAGTTCTCTGGCTCTGAAAATCTACCAAACACATTAAATGCTTGATTGCTGCCTGTTGCCCTGCATATAACACATGATATACTAAATATATAAGCATACCTGGAAAATTCATGTGAACTTTTAGGAAATGCAGAACTATATCTGAGATTAGTTAGAATTGTGAATGCAAGGGGAGTTTACCCTTCTATTAAGGCTCCATTATAGGGACAACAGGTTTCTGGTTTCTTGTACAATACATATTGTATTGTACAATACAGTATGCAGTCAAATGTTATTCTATGAAAAGGACTGACTGAAAAAAATGTGCTTATTTGCTTGTCTTTTTCATAATAGCACTTATTTAAGTGAGATGAAGGTCAAGGTTCCACTATGCTACACAAGCTACACTGCCATAGGTAGCCCAAAGTGATTTATACAATGCCACAAGAACTGCAGAAGTGGCAGGAAATAGCAAAAGGACCTTTCCCCACTGAACATGAAGAGCTGGGGTACAATCTGACCACAAACAGAGAAAATCTCTTAAGGCTCTATACTCAATCCAGGTGCTGGAAGTCTAACACCAGTCCTATCACCATGTTACCATTCTATCAAATACTTCAGTCTTTTACTGTTTGCTTGCATCAATATGTCCAAGTCCTTTTTTATCTGGACAGAGGCCTGTGAAAGCAGCATGCTATTCATGAACAGATTTGTTTACTCAGACTGGATGGAACTGAGCGTTTACATGTTTCCTGTCTCTATACTTGCTGTGGAAGGATGAGTAGGACTGGCAAAGAAAACCCATACTATCAACCTCTCAAACCATTCAGTTTTGGGTAATTGACACATCAGATAATTGCAGAATTGCCAATTAGCAATTACTCAGCTTCAAACTAACTAGCATAGTAATGATATTTTATCTTTGCTCCTAACAACATGGCTAGGACTCTGAAAAATCTGTGAAACCAGATATTGATTTAACTGTTGGAATGTTTGCCAAGCCATATTCTTGGATTTCTAGACTTTGATCAACATGACAAGTATGACTATTGGTTTGATCACCATCAGAAACCATATGCATGTTATTGGTAACAAACTGCTAAACCTTTCTCTTGGTTTACCTTTCTGGAAACTAGATCAAAATCACAGTTAACATACACAACGCTGTTGATAACACTGGTTTTTCAAAGCAACCAAGAGGTACATACTCAAGCCATACATTGGGCTTCTGTCATATAAAAATTTACCTGTAAAATTTCACTGACACAGCTTAATCAATATGCTTTTAAGTCTTCCCAAAGATTAAGACTTGGGGAGTGAAAATGTTTGTAACGGCAGAAATAGGGTATTTCTTCAAGAAAAATAAAAGAAGCAATGCTGGTTTGTACTGCACAAACTTGCATGTTTTTGTTTAACACTCTGCTCTTGGGAAATTGAATCAAGTATACTTTACTTGACTGTGACAGCTTCATTATTTGGGACCTCAGTGCAAAGCCACCTTCCACCTTGATCGTATTGTAAGAGCAGCAGCGGCACACGTGTGACAAAAGGTTTCAGATCAGCAACAACCCATGAGCTTCAACTGCCATGCAAAACATGTCGGTTTCTATGGATGCAGAGGTAGGAAAACCATACAGTAGACTCCCCAGTCAGAGGCTGAAGTAGCCCTAAGCCATGCCACAGACAAGTTTCCTAAGAAAATCCCAGTCAAATAAAACACATACTGGCCTCCTCTTTTAAGCTACACAAACAAGTTTAAGTTTTCTTTATTTTTTTCAGCCATGTCTTGCTCAGATATAATTTTACCTATCATAAATCTTTAATCTGAAATATCCAATACAACTAGAAGTTCCATAATTCCTACTGTTCAGCAAAACAAATAGAACTTTCTATGTAAATAGTAACGCTGTAGTGAAGAGCCTTTCTGACCATTATCCGTTTTTTCCCTTAACAGATCTGTATCAAGACTTCTCATCATATCACTAATACACAAATTAAACTAGAGACAAAGCTGAAAAAAGCATTAGTTTGGTTTCTGCATCCCCCAGATGCTCTTTCTATATTGCACATACTAATTAAAGATGTAGTGACCGTTGGTTTAAATCAATACCTCAGAAGTCTTCGGTGTCAGACACCAGCAGTGAAATTCCTAAACACATCACCTATCTGCCTATGTATTCTGTTGATACTCAAGATTTAGATGAGCACAAAAGTGAGGAAGGACAAAGAAAAAAAAGTTGACCGATCCAAAGATTCCCTTTTATGTGCCATTTCAGCATAAGTGTGCAACTGTGTCCTCATTCTTTACACAGTATACACAGAGCTGAGACAGGTGAGAGCACTTCTATGAATTTCCCAACGCTCTGCAACTTGCTGCAGCATCAGGACTGGAATGCCACAAGACCCAGTACACCAACTCAGTCCTTATACTTTCTTTTTCATTTTCTAGTTGAACCTTTTGGGGATGCATTATCATATCTTTATTAAAATATATGATTTGCATGTACAGTAGACCACAATAAGAGTAATAGGGCATTTTTAATACCATTTCCCAGTTGTGCTGACTTTCAGTTGAGAGTGTCAGAGGGTTCACATTTCAAAATACAGCTCTGACCCTCCCAGTCCTACAAATCACTTGGGAGCTAGTCAGTGCATCAAGCTGTTGTTTGCTGTGACCCTTTTCATTTGCTGAAGCATGCTTACAAGCAGACCCTCAGAGTTCATCTACGAAGGGGATCCACCTACCAATATTAGGCTGATTTCATCTTTTCCTGTGCTGTACAGAGTCCTTTCAGCTGTGCAAAACAAACTTGGGGGGAGATGAGGGGAAGAAAAGCATTAGATTGTGTCTCTGCATTTTGCTTTGAGGAAACTCAGCCTCATGTTGTTTACAATGAATCTAGTTTTAAGCAGAGCATGTTGGGGGAGGGGGTATGTTTTGTTTTTGCTGACTCTGCAAACTGATACTTTGAGGGAATTGTTTGGGGAAAGCAGAGAGTCCTTTATTATGTACGTCACTGCCAAGTGATTTGGCAGATCCCTCCATGAGATGCACTCTCTGATAGGTTGACAGAGAGCTGGACTGGCCAGTTACCAGCAGAAAAGCTCAACTTAAACACTTTTAAAATCTTATGATGGCCAATTTGTGGTTTTGGCTCAACAAAGAAAGAAGATGAAAAATAGAGACAGCTGGGTGTCAGTGAGGGATGGAATACTGAGGTAATTTTTGTTACTGTGCCACACAAAATTCACTGGCTTTGTACATTCGTTGTTTCCAGCCAAGGCAAACACACACACTGGCTAGGTACACCTGCAAAGGTGATGGCAGTTGTGTCAGTGCTTGTCCAAAGTCAAAACATCACAAAACTCTAGGTATTAACCTAGATTTTAACATTGAGGCATACTTCAAGGAATGGCTAGTTTCTGGTCCTTTTAGCAAAATCTGTTTGGTTTTGATCCTCCCCAAAGGCCTACCTATCCAGGATGAAGTAAATCCTTGAAACATCTGAATGAAGACACCTCTAGTTTTTGCAGCCAAGGATAGAAACCAGGCCTAAGACTTACCTGGGCCTACAGGCAATGGAACAGTGTATGTTCATATGGTAACAACAAAATATTGTGCCATTATTAATGGAAGCATAACCTTGCCAGATTAACTCCAAACATAACTAAATCCCTATCTACAGAAAGAGTAAGAAGAGAATGCTCAGTACAGGAATTGCAGGACCTAAACACCAACCAAAGCCTATTATTAACACCATTCAAATGGAGCTGGGGTGGGGAGAGTTGACACCGCTAATGGTTTAAACAACCATTAAACAAGGTAAATCCCACATTCTGTAAAGTAAGAATTTTCAGGTTAATACCAAATGACAAAATGTGTCTTCTTGCTCTCTTTTGGCATTTAGTTAAGGAAAAACCTCTGATGAAAATAGTTCTTGCCCCCCAGCTGAATGAGCACTAGAGATACCTCAGTTGCAGAGTGACCGGGTGCTCGAGCACCCTGTGGGCAGGGCTGGCTGCTTCTGTGCCAAGGAGCAGGCTGTTTCTTGGAAATGTTTATGCAATTCAGCTGTGCTCCTGCTGGAGTCAGACACTGCAAATTAAAAAAAAAAACAAAAACAAAAACACCCAACAGCTACAAAAAAACCCCCAACAACAAACAAACCAGAACACCCAGCCTCAGATCTCCCAGGCCATTAGTGTATCTCACTCAGGTTTCACCTTCTACCAAATACTGTCAAATACCTGTTTTGTTTGGTTCTGCAGGGTGGAGGGAGTTGGAGGGTTGCCTTCACTGCTGTCAGTGGTTCCTAATGATGTTTCCCACTACAGAAAATGAGCTTGCTTGTTTGCAAATCCAAATTCCCTGTGGGGCACAGCTTGGGGAACTGAAGATATGGGAAAGAACATAATATCTATTAGGGCAACACATAAACATCCATAAAGCAGAATAGCAAAACACCTACAGAGAATGTTGTAACTTTGCCAACAAACTAATTAGAGTCACTGACTGAGGAGGGAGCCGTGACAGTCAAAAAATTAAAATAAAAATAAATCAAAAGTTTAGTTTAGCAATTATAACAGGAAATTACCAACAGAGTCAGGGCTCCTGCATTCTTTTCCTGGTTCTGCTTCCGATTTACCGAGAAAGTTGGAGAAGATTTTAAAAGTAGCTTTTAATTTGGAAAGCCTCCATTTCTGATGCCTGGCTGTACACACAGAGGACTCCACAGACCAGTACCTTCAGTGGTCCCTGTGCATTTGTGAGGGCAGAGTATTTCAGGGCATTGGTGACTCTGAAGTCACGTATGTGACCTGGACAAACCCACAGACACTGGCCCGCCCAAGTGGCTGTCTCTGAAAGTTTCCCATCTGGGAATTGTGGCTGGCACAACATATTGCTGTGGGAGTCTGATGTTTAGATGCTCTTTATGGCTGACATAACATATTGCTGGGGGAGTGTTATGTTCAAATACTCTTTGTAAACATTCACAAGACTTCCAAGATGCACTCTGTCTCCAAAGTCAGTGCTATTACTTTTGGAAATAATGAACCCTGTGAAGTGCACATTTTCTGAAAGGACTGCTGCTTAGTAGGGGCACTGAGCTGCATTTTCAAGTCTGGCTGCAGAAGGAGATTAAGTAGAGGGTGACTTAATCAGAGAATCAAAACCAGTTTGTCTTCCATTCAATAACACACACACACACACATACACACATACACACACACACCCCCAATAGAAACTGCAAATAAAACAATCTGTGATGCCTCAGAAGCAGAGGGAAGGTCTCCCAAACACAGGAGCTCTCTGGACACTGGGTTTCTGTTCAATTCCATAAGAATTTCTAAATGAAGAGAGCATGTGGCGGCTTCTTACACTGAGTTGTGCTATGAGCTCCTCAGAGGCAGAACCAAATTAAGTATCCAGAATAAGGATTTCTCCATAAATTGACATTTTCCTGCACTAAATTCAGTTGCAATCTCTCATCCTTATCAAGGGACACCATGGGTCAGACACCTACACTCTGAGTGCCTGCCAGCACTCAGTTATGGAAGTCTGAATGTTTCTCACTATACCAATGCACTATTGCTTCTTCTGTGCTATTCTGCTGTAACTATGTGTGTCCTGGTCAGCTTTATCTTTGTTATCAGCCAGAATAATTACAGTGGCTTGTCAGAAGCAAATTACTATAGATGTTTGCCTGTTTGTAATGGAGGTTGCTACAAACCCAATCTTCTAAAGAATATTGCTATGCTGAGGAATAAGCATAAAAAAACAGAGAATGTTGTTTACTGACACTACAGAAAGAAAAAAAAAGGCTGGAGCAGGTTTGGTGTCCCCTGCTCTTCCACCCACAGCATGCGTGGGAGAGCGCACTCAATGTTCCCTTCCCTTCTTGCTCCCACAAGCGACCCAGGAGGTAACACAGTGTTCACCATCTCCATCAGCCACTGGAGCCTGAATCTCAGAGCTCCTGCCAAGCTCAGGTCTTCTGCCAACCACCTGCTTTTGCAACCCTTGTTTTCACACAGAAAGCAATTTGGACCTACACACTGAGAAATCGCACAAGCTCCCAAAGCAAAAACAAATGCCTTCCCAGCATGATGGCTCATTTCACTTTTGTAAACTTTATCTGGAAACCTTAAAAAAGAAAAGCTGCTTAGGCCTGACATGTAAGTAAGTGACAAAGAACCCTTTGGTAGGTGATCATAGTATACTGCCACTATACAGGCAAAGAATCTCCCTCTAGGCAGCAAGAAACTGAACACAGTGACATGGACAGTGTTTCAACACCTGCTAGGGACTCTGGGAAAATGGCTTCATCTTTACAGCTGTACTAGCACAGCTGGATGCAACACTCTCATCCTCACACACCTCACCACATTTTGTTAAGTATAACACACAGTTTTAGTGAGTGAATGTATGCACAAAAAATCAACCTGGTATTTGTGTACAGTCATTGTCAACTCTACTGACTTCCCTAGATAAAAAGGCTGTCTTTAAGGGACATTTAAATTCAGGCACCACAACACACCATTTGAGAATCCTTTCCTGTTTGCTTCAAAAGGCGGAAATAGTGAAACCATTTATTAAGAGCCAGAAAGCAGATAAAGTTAATAAAAGTTATTATTTCTTTCCACTAGTCAGAATGTCCTTCCTTCATACTCAATCCCAGTTTGTGCACTCCCATATGATAATATATAGGCTGTGAAAAGCAGTACTACTAAAAATCTTTTTAACTACAGGTTTTTAGTGGAAAATAGACTAGATTTCTAAAGTGGAATTTCTAGTTTAAAAGTAGTCTGTTATTACTAATGAGCTACTCCTCCTGATGCTATCTATATTGCTAGTGATATATACTCAGTAGAGATGATTTTTATCATAATGAAACTAATATTAAAACTATTTATTCAAAAAGTGAAAATGTGTATTTCTGAATACTCAGTGTCACTAACAGGTATTATGTTTTCTTGAACTTTTGAATACTTCTTATAGAAACCACTCTCAGAACTGTTAAACTCTAGCTTCAACACATGAATTCTTCATTAACAGGATATGTCCTTCATGCTTGCCTCCAATATCTTCTGCCCAAAGTTTCCTAATTAAAAAAATCTTTATTTTTCTACTACACACACCCATTTTCAGTCATTCATTGCTACTTCCCTTTGTTTTGTAGGCTCGTCCAAAAGGAGAAGGCCTGACACCATACCAGGGCAAGAAACGCTGCTTTGGTGAATACAAGTGCCCCAAATGCAAGAGAAAATGGATGAGTGGAAACTCCTGGGCTAACATGGGACAAGAATGTATCAAGTGCCACATTAATGTTTATCCTCACAAACAGGTAGGAGAATGCACACCTGATGGCAACAGGGTTGGAACTAGGAATGCTGTTGACTTTGTAAAGCATGGGTAAGACTTAAGAAGAACTTGACATGGACTACAACACACCACAGAGAATGTTTCCCAGATGAGCTGTCTTAGTCCTGGAAATCTGAACAGGTGTCATCAGAGTTGCAAAATTTGAATGTTCTTTCTTTCAGTACAAATACCTCAAACCCAAAATCTTTACCTGCCTTTCTTATAGAAAGAGACTGTGGGGCTTTTTAATCTTAGAGTAAAAAAAGTTCAGCAATAGCAATTGGCCTTCTAGTTCTTCTGATTCTCTTCATATTTACACCAGTTTATTGTTTCATTCCACTAGTGTCAGCAGAGTTATTTCCCATGTGTACTGCTTTTTTCACTTGTTGGATTTGCTCTAGGGGCTGTCTCTACTTACAAAGAGTAAGGAGAACAATACTGAGATGACTCCTGCCTACAAATTTCCTTGGTTAATGACACTAACTTAAGAATCTCAGAGCTTCCAAGGTCTCTTGCTCTTTATCTCTGTTTAGACAGCTTGTCTAAAAAATCCAAAATCCAGGCTGAGTCACTTACCACATGCATGGAAATACAGTCTTGAGGGTGAGAGAAATTACAGGACCATTGATACCACAAGACCATTTATAGCACAAGTTTATAAATATTTACCTTGTTCTTCAAAAATCTTTCCATCATCTTTTTTGATGTTCAAAGGGTCAAGTAATCATTGAAGAGGTATCCCATCCACACTGTACAAGAGGCATTACAGACTTAGATGTGTATGTACACATCTATGTATTGTAGTAAAGTTTTGCAAGTAGTCCAGTGTACAGAGCTGCTCCTCGTGGCAGGGCTGGAGGAGTCCAGTCTGCACAGCAGTACTAAAGTCAGACACACACTCTGGGAGGGTTGCAGTCTGCAGTGCTTCCATGAGCTGTGCTTGCCACTGAGCCACGTACACAGCACTTTCTGGGGAGTCATCACAGCATGTGCAGTGCAGCTCTCCACAGCTGACCCCATCACTCTTTCCATGCTATTCCCTAAGCACACCTTAACTCATGGATGTTGAAGAGCACGTGTCCATCTGTGTGTTCATGTCCCAGTAGCAGGTATTGCATTTATTTGAGATTTTCAAGACAGGAGTGCATTTCAGCTAGGCTTCCCAATATAAATAACTCGTGACCAGTCACTAGTGCTCTTCCCCAAAATGTGAGCTTTGAACTTCAAGCTGAAAGATTCTACATCCTGTTGTCACTGCCTCACATCCATATGCTTCTGCTTCTCAGTGTCATCCTTTCTTCTGTAGTCTTTTTGATTCTTCCAGAGGTGCCCTGTGCTGCCTCTAGTTAACCATAACAGCAACAGCATCAATTCATGCACAGAGCCAGCAGCAGCAGAGAGCTAACAGGCTGCAGGAGGTCTGTGGTGCTTCTTGACACAGCTTCCTGTCTGCTACCCCGTACGTGGTTTCTGTACAAGCATCCAGTGCCACACCAGACTCTCTAAACATTTATCAACATTTATCTACTGTGCCCCCTTTTGGAAAATGACCTAGTCATTTTCCAAATACCTAGTCACTGGTACTCTTATACTAAGAACTGTGTTTTGTAGAAGCACAGTGAACGATTTCATTAGAAGTCCAATATTTCTAGTTTGAGTATTAAAGCACAAAAAAGTCTTGTGCACATAATACGATTTTATTATTTTTTTAAATAGCATTGCTACACCACCTTAACATTTTCTAGATGTTTCCTATTTATTCTTCAGATTTTGATTTTTTTGTTGGTACCTACCATAGCAGAGGCCTAATTCATGTTTGATTTCCTATGCACTTCCAGAAGTTTTTAAGCCCTCACTTTCCTCTCAGTGGACGTCCCTAGTTAACTATGTGCATCTTCTGGATTTATTATATGGGATCAGAGTATTTGCATTCTCATCTGAATCTTCCACTGGACAGGTTTTCCAACTTAAATAATTCACCAGAGAAAATATCTTGCCTCCCCCTGCACACTATGATTCTGTCATTTTAACTCCATTTGAAAAAAATAAAGAGTTGCAGTTAAAGAAAACAGCAGACAGACACTACAAAACAGCAATGTCACCACAATATGATCAATGTGATTGATTGTAGTACAAATAATCAATAAATTGAGTTTTTTCTTCAGTTTAACAAAAACCAGATGAACTGTAGAAGTCTGACCTCCTTTCAAGATGAGACAGTATTTACTTCTAGTGAAATAAATTCTTTCTCCCTTCAAGCAATCTTGTCGATATTTCTCTTCAGCAATGTGCTGGAATTCATCATCTCCTACTCTTTGCCCTACCATTTGGTAAACGTATAATTGCAACCTAACAAAAAACAAAAAACAAAAAACAACAACAAAAAAATCTCTTGGAACACTATTTTTAAAAATAATGGTCATTTTATCAGCAGATGAAAATCACTGCTGGTCCCTAAACATGAAGTAACCTTTTGTCAAGTTACAAGAGCTTCCAAAACTATAAAAACTATAAACATCTCAGCCCATATCTAAAACAGTCAGGGACCACAGTTCCCTGGTGAGGGCATGTGATAGAAAGTTTCCATTCACCATTCATCAGGAAAACCCACACCAGGTCAAATCAACCCCCCCTGTTCCACACCTGATCCTAAGCAGTGGCAGACACTTCCAGAAAGGTGTGTGTGTACAGACAAAACAGTCACCTCTGAGGATACTTCCTCAGCCTCTTGTATGGCCTAGTGAATATCTCTGCATTCTCCCAGTTTGTCACCAAACAGATCAAAGCTTGCAGAGGCTATTAAATAGCTGAAATCCAACCACATGGGCCACCAAGCCTTGCTGTGTCACTGTAGAAAAGTAGGATGCTTGTGCCCAATTTAGGACAAATTTGAAAACCTTATTTCAGGATTCCTCAATATTCATTGCAGTGATTTAGGAGTGTCTTCTCAATTGCCAGGCTCACCCTTTTCTCCCATCCTCATCTCCATAGCTATATTTCATCTTCCCCAGCCACTTTCCGAAATCCATGGACTTCCCAGTACTGTAAGGTTTGTCCATGTCTCACAAAGGATGGTTTGGTGCTGAAGTACTCCCATGTGACTGGCTCAGGCAATAATATCAGAGTACTGAAGATAACAGTCTCCACTCTGGATAGCTCTGGGGTAGCCATTCAAGCACATATGTTGGCTCTGGGAATGGCCTGCGCAGCTATGCTCAAATCTTGATTTCCTATGCATACCTTTCATTAGAGAGTCCCTGGAGAGGAGAGCAGCCACACTTTCCTGCCACCTGCTCATTGTGCCTGGAGGCTCATTTCACTCCAGGAAACTATCCCGAGCCAGTTCCCCACAAGGAATGTCTCAATTCAGCCCTATGCTCTTAGTCCACATGGCCTAGCTGTGAGAATGAGCTTTTAATCTCTCTGGGGCAGGAAAAATCTTCTCAGCACTTTTACAGCTGTGTATATACTTTAGAGTGCTCTATAAATACAGCTCTAAATCTCTGTATTTGAAAGAGATGGTGGAGCATGTATTACAAGAAGTAACACAAGGGTCTGACAGAAGGGCTGCTGCCGTTCATTCCCCAGCTCCCCCACCGAGTAGGGAATCAGGTGGCTGTCACACTTGAGCTTCAAAACTGCTCCTCAAGCAAGCTTTGCTAAATTATTCCACTGTGTTCCTCCTTCTGCATTTTTACCACTCCCTCAGTGACAAACCTTTCCATGGGAGTGCTTACAGGAATGCACAGAACATGGGGCAAAAACCATAGGCCCACTGAGCTCAAGCCTTACTGCAGGCTAAAGGACTACCCAGACCGATCTGCTCTATGGCAATTTCAAAAGTTGTTTCCCAGGTAGTTACTTTAGCTACTCTAAACATAAACAGGAATCTCAGACAAGACTTAAACCTCTCCTATTCTTCCAAGGAATTTGGATTTTGTGGTTGTTCATGCTCCTCCTTACCCTGCTTCAGCAATGGAGCCAGTCCTTATAGTCATTCACCAGCATTCTTGGCAGTGTAACAGCCCAGATGCCAAGCTCTGAATTCTCATTTTCTTCCCCTGCCTACTATAGCTGCAACATCTGGGCCCATGGTTATTTCCTGGCTGGCCTCTTATCAAGGCTTCTTCTCCGACTTTGTGGCTAAGGCCAGTGCTGTTTGTGATGACAGCTGTTGCACTGGTGCAGAACCAGCCATCTGGTGACTGACTTGTCCTCTTGGACACTGTTTTCTTCCAGCTGTCAGGAATTTACTGTTGGACTGGAAATAATTTGGTATGTAAATACATACCTCATGATACTCAAGTTATTACTTTCATGGGCAATTCAGTGGTCTCATCATAATTCCCATATCTGAGTGCAACCACAGCCACCTCTCCTCCCTCAGTATGGGGAGGGGTGGGTATGATCACTCAAGCCCAATAAGCTTTTCAACAGTTTCAAGCCTACAAGTATGATCTTTTGACTCTTTAGATTTAATAAACCCCCTCCAGCATGCCCACACTTGTGTACTCCAGCCATGGGAATACTGTTCACCTCAGACTGCTGCTTTTCTGAACTCTTTAAAAAGAGATTTCCACCATTTACCTCATGCTGTTATCATTCATTCCTAGCTGGCCTGTCCCAGAGGCATGCTGCTGACAGAGGCTGCTTGCTGTCTCTAAGCATCCTGCCTCTGATCTGCAGCCTTCTTATCACTGTCTCTTGGATTCAGGGTGACAGCCCAGGGCCTTGGTAATGTCCCTCTTCCCCCAG
Organism: Peucedramus taeniatus; assembly: GCA_013400575.1. Classification (NCBI taxonomy): domain Eukaryota; kingdom Metazoa; phylum Chordata; class Aves; order Passeriformes; family Fringillidae; genus Peucedramus; species Peucedramus taeniatus. Next base: position 854,896 of record WBNO01027743.1, on the reverse strand, counting down.
GCAAATAGAAAAGCAGAGGGTCTGCTGCTCAAGAATGGACATTGCATTTAATCTTTTCTTCCCCAGTGCCCAGTTTGTTTTACTAGACTAAAAATTTACAAAGTCATGATAGCATGTGTTTCTTGAGGGAAGCATGGCTCCTTGAGACTGTTAACATAACAATTATCCTGCCAGCAGTAGCTGCAGAATCTTTCTATTCACATTCATAATCTGACATTTAATCATCTCATTTGCTGCATTAAGACTTGATGTAAATGAGTCCAGAAAATTATTTTTAAGTGTTTTCTCTCATTTGAATTCTGATGTGATCCTCTACCCATCAGTGGTGCAATTAAATTGTTCCATTCCACAGCAGAAAATACAAACAGAAGCAGGGAAATTATTCCATTCTACATCTTAGTGGAAGCAATTTCCCTCAAGATGTCCTAGTGATGCTTTCTTTAACACCTAACACTTCATAAGGGTGAGTTTTTTGTTTGAGGGATTTGGAGTTTCAGCTGAGTATTGGGAAATGCAGAGGTCATGCAGTACAATCTGGACTGGGACAGCAATAACACAATCAAAAGTTAATTTGCAGGTCAGGAATTGATATATAAATTTGAAATTCTGTCAGCTTCATTCCCCTGCAGCAATATCTTTATTCACCACCACCAAATGCTTTTCTGGTGGAGCTGCACAAGATTGCTTCCACCCCACAACTACCAGGAGAAAATTACACAAAGATGCACAAAAGTGAAGTCTGGAAGAATACAACTGTGGATGCTTGCATTTAAAAAAAAAAAAAAGGCAACAAAATTTAACTTTTACAGTTAAACTCTCCATTTAAAGGATACCTTTCCCCTGAGGAACACAGCAGAATTTACTGTTGTTCTACAGGCCCCGTTTCACCACTTTTTAAGGAAAGGAGTTAATTTTTCAGCCAAATAGCCTGTCTCCCTCTCCACACCCTGTCCAAGTGCATGGCTGAGTCCTCAGCAGCAGTGCAGAGCTCCTGCAGCCTCCTCAGTTACTGGTGTCTGCAGAATTCAGGCGGTCCCCAGAGCTGACACTGTGCAACAGCCAGGACCTGCTGCACCCCTCTTGTGCCAGTGTCCTCTCCTTCCCCTCTGCTCCCACCACATCACAGCTGGGGAGGATTGCCCAGCCCTGATGGACACAGCTCTGTGACTAACATCCTACACTTCTAGCATGGTGTAAGAAAGGTTCCAAGAGTATAAGGTTATTACTTTTAGGGTCTCCTCAATTAGTAACAGCAACAGGACAAGAATGCTTGCTACTCAAGGTGATTAAAGAGCTCTTTGCCTTTACAAGAAACCCATGAAGAGAAAACGGCAAACGGAGATAAGCTGGGATTTCATTTTATGCAAAAGTTGGGTTGAAATGGTTTTGAGACACAAACCACACAATAACACTACCAGTTTCAAAGCCCAGCCCTCCACCACCTCACCAGAAATGCAGTCTGGTCTCTGCAGGGCTTCATTCCTTCCAGCTGGCCCTTGGCAACCTGCTTTCCTGCATTTGTAACCCCTCTCTCCCCAGCCTGTGTCGTAACATACTGGTAACAATAACAGTTCTGAAATCAAAATGCTTTGCAGGCCAAAAAGCTGAGCTCAATCAACGCAGGGGGAAAGCAAACTACGGAGAGCTATTGTTTCTGAAAACCATCCAAAAACTCTTGGCGCTTCAAGGCATTCCCAATGTCCTTTGCACTATTTCCAGGAAAAATGATTCCCAAGGCCTTGGATATTAAAAAAAAAATCTGGCTTATATTAATAAACATGATAACTGCTGTTTTTTTCTCTTTAATCAGAGCACAGCTAGCATGTAGAAGCAATCAGAGCTGAGTCAAATAGCCTGTTTCCAGTGTAGCATTTCAAAACTCTCATTCGCTGTTGAAGAGTGTAAATTAACCTCTGGGACTCCAAAACCTGCACTTCATCTTTGTATATTTATGTAATGCAAATTCTTGAAGCATATTTGTGGGCAGATGTTGGTGGAATAAGTGGTAGATGAGGTAGAAAGGCAGTTTTTCTGATCAAACACACTTATTAACTGGCCTGTCTTGTGGAAGAAGCAGTATCAGGACCAGTGCTTGGACTGCAAGCCTAGAAACAGAGTTGCTTGTTCTGATCTCAAATCTCAACATCAAACATTTAAAGCTCAGTAGGGCTGCAGGGCATTTGGAGATTAATAGCCCATCTACCTTCCTCATCTGATACAGGAAATCCACTTTGCAGTTGAAATGCAAATGAAGACTCAAAGACCTACGTGGTGCAGGACAATATCATGGTTCAAAACACTGAATCAGAAACAAACCACTGACAATTGCTACTGAATCACTCCTGTATATTGTTTTGACTAGCTGTGCAACATAATGAGTATAATCCAGTACAACAAGCAAGAATTTACAGACGTCCCTTGTTCAAGATGATAGAATATGTTTTGTGTCATTTTAGCTATTCAGAGAGATAAATCCTTCTACTGCCTGATTTATGAGCAGTTCTTGCAGTATTACATAGCCAGAAAAAACCCCAAAAAACTAAATATCTCTGTTCCTGTCCACAGTTTCAGGTAGGTGGCTTGACAAAGAACTTATAAATGAAATCAGATTATCAAGTGTACTTTAAGACCTTACAGATAAAGAAAAGCCTTCAAGGTTAAGAAAGGTGTTAAGAGATAAATGACCAAGATGGTATAATTTTTATTTACCCACCCACTGCTCCAAGAAGCACATTTTGAAGATATAAGCAAGGGTCTAATATCCCTGTAAACACAGGGAGAAGCTTATGGCTAGCTTTCAGATTTCACACCATATGCTGTGTCTACCACAGTCCCATGGAAGAACTGCTGCCTTCATGGCACTCTGCTATGAAACAAGTATTTTGGATACATTTCATGAAAATGGATCAATTATAGGTTAGGGAACTTGGGGGTGTTTTCCAAGCAAATGGTGCACTTACATTAAGTTCTACCTCACATCTCTATCACTGCCCTGTCTATTACACTTCTCAAACCTTTAACTTTGTCACAATATTTAACATGGGTATTTTATTTTCAGAATGATTGTGAAGCCTTTTACATGCCATGGAAAGTGAAAGCAGAAATACCTACTAATGATGAATCAGCTTAATTTCCTCCAACACTGTGATTTCATGAATTTTATTAAAAATACATCTTTTACTACTCAGATTCAGTGCAAAAGATTGTGTCATGAGGTTGGATTTTGTTTTGGTTTTATATAAGTTTGGCATATTTTTTTATTTTATTAAAAGCTTTGCAGCTGCTCTGCTTCAAAACTTCCAGCCTCAAAAACATGGGATTATCTATTGGGAAAACACAATTTAGCTATGTAGTATCTGTGCATAGTTAAGAGTTTTCTTCATGTAGCAGCTGGTACGAACATTGATAATCCCTGCTCTGCATTGCTGGGTAATGGCATTCCCATGCTGCAGGTGTTAATGCCTTTGGGACATCTAAGTTACTGGAGCTAAGCAAATGAACTCTTTTGTTACTTTGCTTTTATAGATGAAGTCCTCAATTCAGTATTTTTGTAATTTGTCTACAACAAAGTTAACACCACCTTTATGGAGAATGGCATTAAATTGTGAAGCCACTCTGAACCAATGTAGAGCTGAAGGACTGAAAAAATCACTCCATACCCTTCAGGAAAGAAGCATAATACCTTTCTAATTACTAGTAGAAAACTCAGGGCATAAAAGTAGACTTCACGTGCTTAATAAAGAGTAACAAGGACAGAAGCTTGGATCTAATCTGATTTCCTTCCTGCCACTGCAGAGACCCCTGGAAAAGCCGGACGGCCTGGATGTGTCAGACCAGAGCAAAGAACATCCTCAGCATCTGTGTGAGAAGTGCAAAGTTTTGGGCTACTACTGCCGCCGTGTGCAATAAACCTTCCAAGTGGCCTCTTCCCATCCCCATCATCCTTAAAGACTCTCTGGCAGCATGCGATCAACAGCAGCACAACAGATCAAGATAAAAGCTAAAATAATTGCCAATATTGCCTATCTAATAATATGCCTTACCATTAATAGAATGTAACGTTTCTCCTGTGCATGTGCGTGCATGCAATAGGTATGTACAGGACTATGATTTGTATACATATATATGTATGTTTATATATGTACACACATAAAGTGTTACTGATGATGTTCACAACAGAACTACAGTTACAGGTTCTGCTGATTGTTTACACAGACCCTATATCACACAGCCAGGTGAAATGAAGTACTTTTCAAAAGGCAAGGAATAATATTGACAAGGAATATTTGTTACGTGTATGGCTTTTGCAGAGGTTCAGTAACTGTGGGGCCACTAATTGTAAGCACTCACACACAACAAGAACACTGTCCTTATTATATGACAAGACAAAGGAAGATGAAACAAGCCACAGCATAAAAGGGGAATTACTGCTTTCCCAGTTTTAGAAAGCCTTAAGAGTTTTGTGCTGCTGATTTCTTGGACTTTTTTTCTATTTGTTACCATCTCTCGGGCAGGGCTTAGGCAAAATAATTTTTGCAGGACATGGAAAAAAAAGTGAATAATTGTTTGAGGGAGTGGGTTGGGTAGGAAAGGAATGCCATAAGATTCCAAGAGGTTTTTGGAGGAGACAAAATTGGCTTGCTTATGCAACTACCAGATCCTTCTCTTGTCATATAATCCCACTGACATGGCCTCCTTCTATGTGCATGGTGTGTTCATTAGGCCACAAGCACACTAAATTTAGTATGAATAAGGGGATAAGAATACTTAAAACTGACCCAAATATCCTTAACTGAAAGATTAGCCAAACTTACTATTTATAGTAGTTTAAAAGCCACTTTCTGGAAATATTTTTATGTCCTGTTTTCTACTATAGAAATTTGTTATAATATGAAACATGTTAGCCATAGGGGTGTTTTAAGGTATGAAAAACACTCTATATAACCCTCTTTCTTTGTGTCTTCCTGAAGACCTACATACCTGGGGAGAAATTTAGGAATTATATTTCATTATCCCATTTCAGGTAGAACTTTGCACAGGGACAGCCTGCTGCAAAGAACATCTCGTCAGGGATTGGCAAATATAAACTGAAAGTACCTCGAGACAGTATCCTGTTTGTATATCTAAGTGAGAGTACATTGGCAAAAGGACACAACAAGCAATTCATTTGTAGCATTCACTAAAAAAAATTAGAGGGATAATGTCAGAGGTTGGGAGGGGGGTTTACATCAGCAATTTACATTTTTTATGAAGTTTCCTTTAGGGAGTTTGATTTGTGTGAATGATACTTAGAGAAAACACTTTAAATCCTAAATAACTTGATGTGAACTAAATTTATTCTGAGGACTAGTTCTGTAATGCAAAGACAGTGGGGTTTTATGCCAAGTGTAGCAGGATGTTACCAGTATGTCAAGACATGCTCTTAGAAAGGAAGTAGAAAACTTATCATGAGCATTCACCTAGGGAACGTGAAGCTCCTGACAAATTTGCTCCAGAGTGAAACTCCTGCCTTTTCCCCACTTTGCTATAAGCAGGGCAAAATTGCATCTGCTTGTTCGGTGGGAGTGGCTTTGTGAAATAATATCTTGCAAACTCCATTATTTATGGGCAGCCCAAGTGACCCAGCCTGCTGGTCACCGCAATGGATAAGAATCCTGACTCCTGGCTTCTGACCACAGCTCTCCCATAGCCCCCTGATTTTGGGCAAGTCACAAGATCCTTCTGGACCTCAGTTTCCCCAGCTGCAAAATGGGGGTAATAATACTTTAGTATACCTACCTCACAGGAGAGTTGTGAGGTTTACTTAATATCTTTTAAGTGTTTTGGCATCACTGGATGAAAAGTGCTATGTAATGCTAAAATAGAATTAACTAAATTAATCACTTGGAAACTACTTTTACCCAGTTAGCAACTCCAACTAAAATAGCTGAAAATAATATTATTGAAAGTAACACTTATAAACAGTTCAGTTGCCTCAGTGAAGATGTGCAGTTTTAGTATTTTCAAATGCAAACACATTCTTTTGTTCAGATTCACAAATTAACTTAGAGACAAATTCTCTCAACAAAGATACTAATCTGTCTACACAAATAAGAAAATACACAAGCAAATCTAGGGGTGGATTTTCTAAGCTTGACCTCTAGGATTAATCTCAATAGCTTGTTTCAAGCATGAGTAATTTTGAAAGAGCAGCATTTTAAACCAGATCTATTTTTTTCCCTTGAGCACTTACTAGTACATGAACAAAAAATATCACCTAGATGATTCACATCTAGCTAAAGAACACGTAGAAAAAAACCCTTAGATGAAGATAAAGGAAAGCATTATTTTATTTTCCCCCTGAAACTGAGATGTTACTACAAACATTTTATTCAGTATTGAAATAATCTCCCTGTTATGATAACCACTAAAACCAGTAAAATAGCACAACTCTTGATATAGCTGTTTCACTGTATCACACACCACCAGGTTCTGGCAAAAAGCTGACAAGAAATACCATTATAAGCATTGGTATTTTCATGGGAGTGCCCTATCAAGAATTATTTATACAGATTCAACACTGCAAGGCAATGCCTTTAGTTTATGGATTTTTAGATTGTACTAAAAATACACGTGATCAACTTTAACACAATGTCTATAGGTGTAGCACAATAATTCTTAAGAGCATCCTTATGAGAGTTCAGTATTTATTTTATTGATGTGTTCCTAGGCAGAAGACATACAAATATTTAAGTGATACTTAGCATATTCGTAATAAAGAGGAGAGCATTGGGCCCAAGGCATTCGCTCCACACTCGAGTCTGTGCAGTTGGAGCTGCTGGAAAAACACATCCACATAAGTAATTGTGTATAACAGCTTATGATCACTGGCTTTTAGTTAGTGGCACAGAAGGGACATTTCTGAATTTTCATTTCCAAGGAAAGAAAGAACGATTGATTGCAAAAAATAGATTACTTCTACTCCCTCCCTCCCCACACAAAGGTAATTCACTTATGGATGCAACCAGCTCTTTCCAAATCAGAAAAAAAATGTAAAGGTGCAGATTTTTGACTGGAAAAATGAGGAATTGATTTATCTTTTAAATTTTAGTGACTGCTTTCTGATGTTCTCTAACTAGCTCTGCTTCTAGAGCATCAGCTAGCAATCGTTGAAGGCATTAGCAGACAGTATTGGCAGGAGTGAAGCAAGCATCAATAAAAAGAGTTTTAAATCAATACAGGCCTCCCTAAACTGAGTATTCTTTAGGGGTGTACCTGAGAGCAGTTTGGCTCTGTGCATTTATTTGGCAAACTGGATTTTCAACCTCAGATGCTTGCTGTTGACAGCCCACCAATATATCCTGTCCTACACTATTTTTTCTTTTTAATTTTCACTCTTTTGGAGATTTTTTTTTAAAACTTCCATTTATTTATTTAAAAACAACAACAAAAAGCAGTCAAACAAATAAACACCCCACAATTTGTTTCGTGAGTTGGTCATAACATTTCATATCAAATTTGTCATTGGCACGCCTCTAGAAAATTGTTTAATTTGAAATGTGTGTTTAGGTTTTTAGCTGCTTTAACTTAATGAGGTTACAATGAAGTTATTACAAATACTTCATTTAAAGGTGATGAAGAAAAATTCTAGTAGTTTAAAGGATGGCCCCATTTTAGCCAGTTCCTACTGCTGCTACCACAGATGCCACACTAGCAAAGTTTGAGGCCTTTTTGTCTCAAAGTTGCTATTTAATTTCAGATAAATACACAAGAGTATATATTATTTCTGAAAATAGGTGTATTTTGAAGTTCCCCATTATATGGGACTTAGTTTTTAAACTAAAAATGTGAAGTTGCATATGTCTGAGAGAAGCCTTATACCTAGAAGTATTATCCACATTTTACTTTTTTGTATAAAATGAAATTTAGATTATACACGGATTGTATACCTGTGACACTCTAACATTAAAAAAAAAACAAAACCAACTTAAAACATTAAACGTTTAGAGCTTTTGGAAATATCAGACTTCATAGATTAGTTGTCTTTGTTCTGCAGTCACATAGATTTTTTTTTTCCTGTTCTGGATCCTAAGAGTTGTCCACTGAACAGTAAGCAATAAATCATCAACACGTGTTTTTCAAGTTAAGTAGACAGACGTATATTTTCCACTTGCCTTTGCCAACATATTTTAAAATGTGATGAAACTATCCCCATAGAAAAATCATTCTTTCAGCTATCGCTCCACTCCCAACTGGGCTTCAACCCATATCTCTTTCTTATCTGCAAAACCAGTGCTGTCCATTGAGTTTGCTATATCGCTCAAGTGCTCAGAGGGCTGTTTGAGATCTTAGATATAGGGATGATGGATTGTGTTTCTAGGATGAATTTCAAAGGGACAATCGTGTGCAGTTACTAGCTATAGATGATTGATATAAATGTTTACCCCTGTATGAAGTATTTTACAGTTTTACTTGCAGATGTGTATTTATCTTGAGTTATACTTGACATAGAGTTTCTTTCAATTTTTTTTTTAATACTATGTGTGTATTTTGGAAACCTTTTTAGATGTTAAAATTTTTGAATGGTTACAAATATTTCTTATAATACTGAATTGTTATCTGGAAACTCTTTGCAGTAACTTTTTTGTATATATTTGAGGGCCTTTTTAAAAAAGTATTGTTTGTTTTTTGGGCAAAGTTTTTACAATTGGGAAGCTTTCAGAAGGGCCTTCCTCTCAACTAGGATACTAACAGAGGTAAGAGTTTTCTTAAGTATTTTGCAGTATTTTGCAGAACTAAGGATGTATCCTCAAGAAAATATTTATGGAAATAATTTACTTTTTTTTTTACAATGCTTTTGTCTGTATAAAGTATGCAACAGAACTACATTAAGAAGGAAATATTGTCTACATAAAATATTATATGAAAGTTGGTACATAATTCTGACAAAAAACCTTGCAATTCTTTAAGCCATATTGTTTTTGTTATCCTTGGATGAAAATATCAGTATTAAGTAACCAGTGTATTATTCAAGTGCTTAGACTTATATGAAAATGCTTATACGGTTTATTTATGTGTATTTGGGGAACGAGTGCTAGAAAAGCTATCACTAGACATGTAGCAAGTGAGGAGCAAATAACAGTATACTGTCACTTTATGGCCTTGTGAGAGACACAGAAGGTGTCGAAAGCACCGTGGAGACTCAGCTTTCAGAAACTTCGAAGCACAAGTGGTGGGTTTCAAACGGTGGCTCTTTCCTTCCCCATAGCTAGAGGGGAAGAAAGTTGGTTGGGACACTGTTTAACTTGACTTTCACAACTCTTTGCAGACTGTGAGCTCAGCTATGCAGTATCATCTACAGCAATAATATCAATCAAAGGACGTAAGAGAAAAGGATTAAAGTAGATTATTGTAGGGGTTTAAGTTTATTTTAATTAGAACTCATAGCAATATAGAATATGCATGTGCACGTATTCAAAGCATTTTACACTTTACATTTCATGTAGTTTGATTATATTATGAAGGATTGAGTTTTTAGTTTGATATTTTACCATGCTAAAATGGGAGGTCTGCCCAGCCCTATACTGGATTCTTGTTTCCTTTAAAAGGTTATTTAGTACAGCACTCACTGCATTGTGTAATAGTGCTAAAACTAACACTATTTTATGAATTTCTTCAGCTTTAAAAAAAATTAACCTAATGATTATTACATTTGTTTAACTGTACCCACTGACCTTGTCAGATTCAGTTGGCAAATTGTGTAATTTCTTTTTCTGTAACTGTTAATAAACTTGTACAGTGAAAACAAACAAAACCTATGGACAAAGGCCTCAGAGGTACTAGTTCTGTTTCAGCAATCAAGATGACAGCTTGCTCATCAGGTGACTGTGTTGCTACTGAGACTGTAAAACCTCTGTAGTGGATTGTCCATAAAATGGCATTCCGACATGTGCCTTATTTGCTGGATAGTATACAGCTTTCCTCTAGTATTCTAGCATTTTAATGCTGTATTAAAGTATTGCAAAAAAAACCAGCAAGAGCGTGGCATGGTTTTCTTGAACATTCCTTCCTTTGACCATTTACTCCCAGCTGCAGTGTGTTCCTGGTTATGGCCTGGTCAGCTACAATCTGGTGCCTGAGGAGCAAACCTGCCCCACCACAGCTGGGACCCAGACCATGGGAAGAAGCCTTTCTCCACTGCAGTGAGTCCCTCTGCTGCAAGGAGCCTGGTCATTTAGGGTGACAGCTCTTCATTGCTAGTGGGACACCTTGAGTTAATGGTGCCAGCTCCTCGTTTTTAACAGCCTATTCCTTCCCAAGGAAAACCTTCTATAGTCAAAGTACACTTGTAGCCTTTTGTTGGATAGGAAAGCTTATGTGCCAGAAATGAAAAATAACATTCATCATTCTTTGCAAACACAAGAAGTTAGCAAGAACTAGACTTAGTAAATACTTGTTGTGTATTAACAATGCTCTTCTCACACTCCCAGCCAAAGTTCAGTGGCAAATGCTTTTCTCCTGAGACTGACAATACTGTAGTGATTGCAAGTTAAAATAAGGGTGTCAAGAAATTAACTTTGGAATTTAGGTATCCTGTCTCTAAAACAAGAGACTGCCTTCATTTAAAACAAGCAGAAAAATTTTATTAGACACACCAGCACACATTTTTTTATGCCTGATCATCCCTACGAAACACACTGCCTATTTGCCACTTGAAGATCTTCACCACACTGACACCATTTCTATCACATAGCAAACCTGATTTCTGGATTTGAGTCCTCATTCAGTCCACATGAGAGAGAACAAAAACACATCCACGTTTGTGCATTGTTATGCAATGGTGGAAGAAGAGGTTGACAAGGAATTGTACAGTTCTGAAGCCTTGAAAACAGGGACCATTTCATCAAATGGTGGAAGACATCCCCAGCTGAGGCCCATGGACAGGAAAAGCACATATTCAGAACTTGTTGGTAAATTTTTGTTTGAAAAATAAAACATACTACTCTTCACTTAAAATTTGGCTACAGCACTTTCCCATAGCAAACACAAGCCACAAAGCCAAGCTCAGAACTGAAATACATCTTTCTTTTTACAGGAGACCTGGGGCTTCCCAAAAAACCCACAAACACCTCCAACTTAGCACTCAACTGAGACAAGAAAACATGCTGAGTAGAACTGCAAAGTCTTAGCTCCCTATTACCACATTGTCTATGATTCCTCAAAGAAATTACTTTTTCACATTTAAAACAGAAGTAGATGAACATTAACTGTACGGCATCAACAAAAACAATCAAACTACTCTTCCGTCATTTTTCATTGCCTAAGCATTTCGCCTTCCTGCTCTGCATGAATGAGGTCAAGAGACAATGCACCAACCTGCTTGCAATGGAAGGCCCAAATGATTCCCACTACAGGAAAATAATAGTGCTTTCATTAACAGGGATTTCTTATAACACTGATACTATGAAATAAAAAACTGTTGTTATTCTTAATGAACACCCATTTAAACTGCCCACTAAGGCTGAACTCCTCATGTCAGTCACATCACACCAAAAGCTTCTCCTCAGATCCTCCCACTGTATAGCAGGCGTACAGACTAGACCCAAAATCCCAGCTAGGAAAGGGAATAGCCACTGCCATATAACACAGTCAAATGTTTAAAAGGCTGCTTTTGTTTCCATACCTCTCTGCAAAAGTCTGTACATGAGAGACATTGGCAATGGAAAAGGAACCTAAAACACCAAAGGCTGAATGCTGACAGCCAGGTCTTTCCACTAAGACCTAAAGAAACCTCTTAACTAGAACATATGAAGTTCTTACTCTTGATAAGTATATGTAGTTTGTGATCCTGAAAAATAGAATGCAACATTCAGGTTTGCTTTTCTCTAGTGTTCTAGAGAAAAGAACAGTTTTTTGAAAAGAACACTTTTCTCTAGTGTTCCTACTGGACTTAGAGAAACAGATAAGTTGTCAGTTCCTGTGTGGGGACAACCAGCACTCCTATTCATCGAACACTTTTGTTTTACTGAAAGCAATGCAATTGCTCTTCCTCACCATCTGTGTCTCAAACACATTTCACATAACTAAACCCAGAAAACTGGTCATGATACCAAAACTGTAAAACCTCATTCAAACAACTTAGATTAATCACAGTAGATCTCGCAATCCTTTTGCAAGCTTTGTGAGACACTTTGCAAAGGAACATGCTGAGAAACACCTACCTCAGTCAGCCTTTATGGGGTCTTTATCCAAAGGGCCAAGACTGAAGCAGAGGCACTTGCAGTTGTGAGGTGTTAGAGCATGCCTGATGTGCAGCCCAGGGCAGCAGAGGCAGCCAGCACTGCTGTGGAAGAGAAGTGAGCACTGTGAGACAGCCCTGGGTAAAGCAGTGCCTGGGCACACAGCTCCAGGGCTGATGAGACCAGGAGCAGCAGTAACCCTGGGCATTCTTTGAAGGCTTTATTTCTATGCCATGAGCTTAGCTAAATAAAAATGCACTCATCATTAGGTTTTTCCTTTTTTTTTTTTTTAGTAAGAGATATAAAATGGACCTTGCATGCCCAGCTTACCCAACCAAACCCCATGTCTACAGAGAAAGCAAATCATAGCCAAATGCTTTATGCATTTTAAGAGGAGTAGGGTGTAAACCAAAGATTTTCTTCTAATTGCTACTCTGGTTTCCTGTTCACCAGCTGAGACCAGAGAAGACAATGCCAGAGCACTATAAAAAGCTTTCTCTTACACAATTTCTGAACACACCAAAGCAGCAGGTATGGGAAATCTAACACTAGCCAGGTTTCTATTAAGTTTCCTTAGAGTTTTGCAACATAAGAAGTACAACTCAAAGAATTTCAAAGGAGCCAGACATACTTACACCCCACTTGACTTCACCCAGCAAAACTTGAAGGAATAATACAGGAAAACACTGCAGAAGTTTTCCTTTTGAGAAAGCAAGGCCTCAAAACTCCCTGCTTGCAAACAAAACAATGATAAATAGACAAATACCACTAGCACAGAAAAAACAAAATACCTCTGCTGAGTATCCTCAGGTCAAAATTCAGAGAGTTGAAACCCACAGCCCCTAGAAAGGGCCCCCTTTTTCTCTGCCTCACTTAAATTGGCTACTGGCCCTGATTGCTGAGGGCTCCATCTGTGCTGGCCAGCTGTGTGGGGGGTGGGAAAGGGATGGAGGGGAATGGGGGTGGGCACCAGCTCCTCCACAGGTGCAAGGGCTTCCTGCCTGGCTGTGCCTGCTGCAGCACAAACCCAAGAGCCCTCTCCAACACTGCTACAGGAAAAAAGAGCACAGACATCAGTGCCACCAACAGGAATCTTCACAGGCTGCTGGGAGGCAAAGGATAGTTCAGTTCACATCTAGGAGAGACAACTCTCATTTTAATGCTCACAGGAACTGAGAGATCAACACAGTTAAATATTCTGCAGCTGTAGAAATTTCACTGAGGCATATACACAAGTAAGTCACTAGACAGAAGCTTGAATAGAACACGTTAAAATCAACCAATTAAAGTTGCTTTCCAAAATACCCTGCTAACATTTCTAAATGTCTTGGACAATTTGTGAACACAAAGCAATTACACACAGCAACTAACACCTTGCGCAGCTACTAAGGTGTGGTTACTTCTTTTGATACTTGGCTACAAGTTTTTGTATTTTTTAATTAAACTGAAGAAAAAGTGTCCGAAATAAATAAAGACAGCCACTCAGACCAACATGTTCCAGGATTTGAAGGAAGGAAAAGAGGTTTATTATGTTGGGAGGTGAACACTAATGCACTGATTCAGAGTAGCAAAAGCAAAACCAAACACAAGTAGCAGCAGAGTCCCTGATGCTCAGTGAAAGAGACCCCAAAGGAATAACAGATTGAATATTGAATAGCATATAGCATATTGAATAACAGATTTTAAATTAGCTAGTAATAGTCAGGAATAAGTGCATTGTGTTATTTTGGATTGTTCAATTCAAAGTCATAATAGTTTAAAAAACGAGACGGTTTGGAAGTAGGAACAAGAAACTAAAGAAAAAACATCATTATATGATCCTTATCACTTTAAAAGGACAAAACAGAAATAAAAAAAAATCAGGAATGATGAAATGAAAGGAATTATTTCCTTATGAAAAGCAACTGTGCAGTGGGCCTCCATCTTCTGGAAAAGAGATCATTAAGGGCAGATGTGTTAGTATCCCACAATATAATGAATGACACAAATAAGGGAAGAAATATTATTTGCTTCTACAACTCTCCTAGAAGAAGGGAATTTTGGACACAAACATCTGAGGTAATATAATTAAAACAAAAATTTCACACAGCAGACTGAAATGCATAGTCATGGGATATTCTAGCTGTCAAAAGAATAAATTAGGTCAAAACCAATTACTAAACCACATTTTAAAAAAAATTAAACTCTGCAAGGGTTATTAACCACGAAGCTGTGACCCTGCTCAGGAAGTCCCAAAGCACAGGAGCCGCCAGCAGCAAGAGATGAGGCCAACAGAAGGTTGTCTGCCTGTGGATCATATCTTTTCCCCTCACTAAACTGATGTAGGAAGGAGGATATCTGAGTAGGTGCTAGTCTGGTTGTTCTCCTGGCCCAAGGTTTATTGTTTGTGTGACATTAGGAGCTTCAAAATGGGAATGCAAACATACTTCAGCCTCATATGTAAGGAAACGTGGCACCCAACAGCTGCTGGGGAAGACTCAGACATGCCCAGGGAAATATCCTTCAGTTCTCCAGCATTCATGCTCTGGAGGAAGACCTTGCAACTCATCTATGCTCATGCTTGGTTGGGCTAATTGGCAGGAAACTAATTGAGAACTACCATCATTTGTAGTCGCCAACAGAATATTGCACTACTGTAGCAATTTTTTTTTTAATGCCTTGCATGTAGTATTTTTAAAAAGCTATTCCTAATTAGCTGTGTTTAAAGCTATTTTAAATGCATCTATACACTGCATTCCTGTTTGCTGGGCCACACCACCACTGTTCCTCTCCAAGTAGCAAGGACAGGGTTTAGCCCTCAATTAGCCTTACCATATGGTTTTCTGGGGTCACAAAAGAATTTACTGCGCCAAGGAAAATTTCTAAGAGGTGTTTAATCACCTCTTAGCATCCAAAAGGTCCAATAAATGGAGCTCATAACAATGAGGTTATAGGCTCTGGCTGAGCCAGGCACCATGTCACGATGGGAGGCAGCCAGGCTGTGTTGGGCTCCCACAGTGGATCCAGCCATGCTGTGCTCAGCCCTTCAGCCCAGCACTGAGGCACAGCCAGGACACCCTGAATTAGCAAGGAGGTTGGGTAACCTGCACCCATGTTTCCCCATCTACTGATTTTAAGTCACAGCCAGGAACTGCGGGAGAGGCATGAGGTGTGCATGCCTGGATTGAGCAAAGCTTTATCTTTTCTGCCATAAATACCTCTGCCCATCTCTCTAAATGTGAAGGAAATGTCTGAGGCAGACAGAAATATTCAGACCAAAGAAGATATAGGAGGCTTTTGTGAAATAAATGTAGCCAACAGAAGAAAGTGACCTTTTTCTCCCCTGATTTCCTTCCTACACCGACCCCTGTGCACCTCTGCAAGAATTTAGCACAAAAGAAGAAGCAATAGGGTCTCAAATAAGGCTTTGTAGCAAAGCAAAGGTGAAGTTCAACCTGAGGTATGTGTGATTTGTTCTCTCAAGGACTGTACATGTGAAGGAAATCTTAGATTCTTTTTTAATAATAATTTAACGCACTTCATAAACATGATCTTCCCTTCAACACCTTACCAGTAAATCTAGCTGATTTCAAACAGCTTTCTAAATATAATAAGTAGGGGAAATTCATCACCTGGGTTCTTTTTGTAAAGATAGACAATGTAGCAGGTAGTGATGGGCATATAAGCCTCACTTTCACCCCTGGCACATATTCTGGTTTTCTTAAGGTTAAAAACTGCACTTTTTTCTTAGCACAGATACTGTCTAGTCTCCAGCATGTTACCAATCTCCTTCAGGGATACCTAAGACAGAAAGAAAAAGGAAAAGGAAAAAGAAATCAGCTACTAATTCACTGCAAGGCTGTGTCCTGTTACCCAGAACAAGGAAGAAGGCAAACAAAAAACCCCCCCAAACTAATTTTCTAAAAAACTCAGCTGGGTAAAGTCTGTTCATTGACTGGAATGAGACATGTATGTTTAGATTATAAAATTGGTGAATTTCCTCAGAGGCTCCTTCACCTGTAGATATAGGTTGTAAGTGATTGTGCCCAAAATAACTGGAACTGTAAATTTCAAGTCCCTCTATGCCTCGTTCCTCCCCACTTTCTCTTGCCTCTCCCAACTCCTCCCCACTGCCTGTATTTTACAGTTGTTGCTCATTTCAAGTCTGAAGTTGTATTACATGCTTTGCACTGTCCCTGCTTTTTCAAAAACATGTTTGGAATTACATTAACATCCTGTCCCCTCCAAACATCCTTGATTGTGTTGCCACACACATTCCAGCCCTTTCTCCACACCTGCAACACAGGCAAACACCCTGCTGCTCTCCACTGCCAGTCGTACTCCTCAGAAACTCCTTTGTTCTGCAGAAGGATGCAGGTAAGTGACCACAGCCATCCTCCTGCTCTCACAGGAGGCAAATCAAGCTCTCTGTATTCCAGTCACAATTGTGATTTCTGGTCTTTCTCACACAGTCCCAGTCACTGGCTTAGCAGAGAACCAGAAAAGTCTCTCCAAAAGAGATGAGGCAGACAGTGCTGCTTTCTAAGGGCTGTGAGCTGAGTTGGTGCTTGCTCTACTTGTCCCCAGGTGTGGCCAATTGGAGCTGGGTTACAGCCACATAGTCCTGGCCTTTTCTTCTTCCCAAAGCTCCTTCTGTCAAACCCCAATGCAAGAGCTCCAGGAAGATTTCCCATCAGGGATGAATCTGATTTTTCTGCCCCACAGAACCTGGTTGGATCCTCTTCGTTTGTTTTGGTGGAACCACTGCACAGCTCCTTGGGGTGGAGCACACACACTGCTCTGGGGGAGCACTTTGCTCCCCCTCAGCCTTAGGGAAGACAAGTTACACAGTGCAATGGCTTTGCAGCACAGCAAAAACCATCCCAACCAGAGAATGCTGGGTATAAAAATGGTCTTCCTGATTTCTCCTTTCAGCACATTTTGTTGCCTAGCGAGAAGGAGGCCGAGATGGAATGAGCAGACGGGTCTGCAGGATCAGTGCTGGCAAACGTGGAAAATTTTACAGCTACTGGCTCCAGCCCCAGCTTGTCCCCACTTTCCACGAATGCCTAATTGAGACTGTCTGGCTTTTTCCGCAGAGGTGGGAGCCAGTTTCCAGGCAGGGCATATGGGTGTATTCTGTAAGTCTTTGCCTTGTAAAGTTTTAGCACCCAAAAAAGCCTCCTGTCTCCAGGATGATTCAGTTGGCTGGTGAGGGAGTGGCTGCCAGGCAGGGGTGAGGGTTGTTGCTGTTGACAGGAGAAAAATAGAGGGTAGAAGAGGGGAAAGAGCAGCTCTCTTGTAAAGAAATGATGCCACAGCAATCACCTCATTTTGTATGGGGCATGGGCCCCATTCAGGGTACTACACTAAAGTCCCTGCAAGATAGAGAACTCATCTACAGCTGCAGCACAGGTGCATTGGGCAGCAGGGGGAGGGTGTAGCCATTGTGGCTGTTCATCCCTTGACGACACCTGTGGTGCTTCTGGTGTGATCCATGAGCAGGGCACTCTCTGCTGTCCCATCCCCCAGCACAGCACGTGCCAGAGACCACCTACAGCAGGCTCAGCTGGCCCTGCACCCTCACCTCAGCCTCAGGACCGCAGCAGCTCTTGCAGCCGCAGTGCTCCGCTGTGGGTTCAGAGGGGTAGGTCCCAAGAGAAGAGGCTGGGGATGGCAGCAGCTCCCACAGCAGAACTACCCGAGCTGCTGTTTCCACATGCAGAGCAGCAAAGAACCAAACAATGCCATGGCTCAGCATCCAGAGTGGGATGGGGCAAAGCACGAGCTTTGCCCCTCACTGGTGTCCTGTAGGTGCTTAAGTCAATATTAACTCACACCCAGCCTAGAGAGGGAGCAATCGGATAACACCCAGCTAGGAAGCTGTCTGGAGTGCCGTGTTCACACTATTCCTTTCTCAGTGGGACAGACCCTGCACCTGCCAAACATAACTTGGATGATGGAGTGGCCTGGCCTATCATGGATGCTGGGGGTTTATATTAATCACATGGAAATAATGTTGGACAATTAAGCATACAGATGAAAGGCCAGCTGGCTGCATATGTTTTGTGGGGCACGACCTAAAAGCAGTCCCAGTCATTGAAATGATGTAGTGTGAAAGCTGGATTAAACAGGTCAAGTAAATTTGGAGCAGCTAAAATAAACTGAACTCTCTTCCAAAATATATGTTGTGCTTGCCATATAATATTGCTGTACTGTGGTAGCATGTCCCACACATGCCAAAATTGTGATACGCTTGTTCCAGGGTCACAGTGCCAGAGGGAGAGAGCAAGGATGGTTACTTTGGAAAAAAGCCGGTCAGAAAGTAGTTCTGTGAAAGTCATAAGCTCTCCTGAATGAGCTGCCTGATAAAGCTTTGCACATCTTCCTTGCAGCCTACCTGCCCAAACAGCCCAAGCCCAAGGAAGGGATTCAGTCTTACAATGAGCAATCAAACATGAATGAATTGATTGCTCTGGCCTTTTGGTTCCCCCTTTAAACATTTTCCAGTCAGTGGTAAGCTGTTTTGAAAACCTCCAACAGCTTGGCTGGGAGCTGGAGACATTTTACAACATCTGGGAACGATTCCTGAATCGCTTCCCTGCATACACCTGTATTGAACTCCATTTGCAGCAGGTTTGCTGTGGAAAGCCAGCCTGCACTGCCTACCCAAGACCAGGGCTGGGAGGGCATCACCCCTGGCCAGGATGGCCAATTCCTCCCAGCAGGGTTGGCAGGGACGTGCGGGGGTGGCTGACAGTGTGAACTGCTCGCCATTCCCCTGTGCAGACCTGGCTTTAAACATCCACCAGTAACACACAGAGGGTAAAACACTTTATTGGAGTGATGTGGCCACATAGGAAAAATAAATAAAACAGTCCTCAACCACTCACGGGCAGGTTAACAAAGCTGGGCATTAATCATTCTGGGAACACAGGGAACCCAAAGTGAGTTACAAAAGCGCTTGGATCAGCTGCACCCTTTTTCCATCACATGGTTCTCCACATCAACCCTTGCCCAGGTCAGTGCTACTCAGACTTCCATACTGTTATTGGGGTTTTTTTCCTACCATTTAATTGCCATATGATTTGCATTATCTTTGTTTTTACTTTGCCTTGGTCATCCCAATCCTTTGCTACACCAGATAATCAAGAGTTGACAGCAGTAAGCAATTAGACAGCAAAACACAGCACTTAAAAGATAGGAAATGTTAAGTGTTGACTCCTCAAATTCTTCCTTGTTTGGAACTCTGTGACATGTAAAGGTTTTTATCCATCTTGAACTCATCTCTGGAAAAGTGCTTTTAGTCTGTATGCGTGGTTCTAGTAATGTTTTTTTTGAATGGCTGTGTTTTAGTTTTGTTACTAATTGCCAAAGCCCTGCCTCATTTGTGGGGCCCTGATGAAGAGTGCATGTGGCGTGAATTTCCCAGAGCTAGAGAAGGTGGGAAGGGCATGCTGCCCCAGAGACAGCTGGACAACACACTCCTTTTTCTTATTTCTCCATGAGAATTTCCAAATGTACCAAAGTTCGTGAATTTTCAAGTAACATTCTATAACTTAAACCTATAAAAGCCATGGAAAACTTTATGAAAGAAAACTACTCAGAGAAGGTGGAAAAGCTGACTAGAAACTTGGGGATTCCCAACTAGCTACGGGTGACCTAAGCACTGGCCACACTGACTGGCTGGTTGTGTGCAAAATTCCTGGATAGCCAAGATGCCTGCTCAGAGGCAGAGAGAAGGGAAAAGAGAAGGTCAAAACATGAAGAAGTTCTGAATTCTAAATGTGTGTGAATGTTCCTGGAGTTCAGAAATAGACCCTGAAAACAGGAGAAGAAATCGACTGCTGATACTCAAATCTTTGTGTTCTGTGTTTTATTTTCTATACCCCTATTTTTGTATATATATATATATTTTTTTGTCAAATCTTGATCTGGAGGCTTCATGAATAACCATTTGCTTTGGTTCAGTGCCAGCCCCACTAACCTGACAGAATAACATAGAGAGAAGCACAACCTGCAGGCAGCCTGGTGCCCATGGAGGCATTTGGGCAGTGTGTGGGAAGATGCCCTTACCCTCTGCAGAATCCCAGACCAGGCTTTTTGTCAGCATGTAGAGAAATGCTCCTTGGACACAGGCATCCCAGCTGTAAGGAAGGGTGACAGTAAAGCACAACAGATAAAATCTAGTCTTTGGGGTTTGTCACACATTTATATAGTGATTAGAAAGTAAGTGGGGGGCTGACTGCAGCATAAGAACCCATTTCCCTTCTAAAATTACATATGTATTTGAAATTGTTCCTTAAAACTTAATGAGATGGTCAGCATCAATGCAGCTGAAACCTCAGCACATCAGCTTGTTGGTTACCAACTGTTTGATCCAGATGAAGGGCAGATACAGCCCCTGTTTTTGTCTTGCAAACCCGGCCTATGCTGGCAAGGAAATTGTACAGATTTCACTGACCTCAGGTGAGCCCAGCCAGGTGAGTGCTCCTTGGGGATGCTGTCATGCACCCAGGACAAGATGGAAAGGACACAGCGAATGTTGACAATTCCTGAGAAACTCTACCTGCTGCCTCCAAAGCCAGCCCAGAGATTCACCTATTGGTTGAGGCAAAACTCACTGTCATGTGCCCAGCATGATTCTCACAAGCCCCCAGGACTCTGTCAGCAGCTTGTGCTGGTGCTGAGGGGCTGCAGTGCTCCCTGGCCAGCTGCATTTCCAGCCTTTCCATCCCCCTGGGTGTCATGGGACATCCTGCACCACCGGCTGCAGCTGCTATTCGCTGCTGATCTGGCAGCGAGCCTCTGAGGGGGGTGTGTTCACTGAGGCCTATTTTATATATGTCCAGAAGGAGCTTTGGTAAAATCAGACATCTGAACTATGTCAGTGCTGCATGGTTATTTCTGAAGGCTGTCTCTGTGCTGTCTGTCATATTTCTCCAGAAGACTTTTGCCAGATGGCTATACATGGCTGTGGTGTTACTGAGAGCTAAATGAAGACCTCATGCAGAAGCCCCTTAAAAAAGTTCATGTATTTAGTTTGCCAGAAAAACAATGATTTTCAAGCTGAACCAAAGTTTTTAAGATAAATATGGACTTCAACATATTAGAGCTTAGAGTTCTTTTTTCTGAAAAACAAACAGGGGCTGGTGGTTGAGTACTGCAAATACACTGACAGGCTGCTTGGCTTACGCCAGGATAACATCCATCATTTTGGTAGGGCTGACAGAACCTGAGGGGTAACACTGCAGCGTGAGGTCCAGCCAAGGCTGAGCACGCCAGTTTCTCCATCCCATCAGCTGTCTGCTGGCCAGGGAAAGAGCTCCAGTAGGGAACTCAGGCTGTATGTTCAAGCTCTCCTGCACTGTAGAGAGGAGAGGGACTGTATGCTGCAGACTGCACCAGGATTTACCTCTGATGGCTGCCTTGTATCTGGTCACCTTCACAGTGAGGCAGCAACAAGGGTGGCTGGAAGCAGAGCACCCCTGGCAGCAGCAGGCAATTCCCCAGCACCCTTGCAGGGGACTGCTGGGTCTCTGCAGCCCAGGACCCTATGCAGTGAGGGGTCAGGTCCCCAGGGTAGTCCCTCTTTGCTGGCACTGAGGTGACACTGGCAAGAGGGGAACTCTGCTCCGGGCACCTGGCCAAGGTAAAATCCTCTCTCATTCTGCTTTTGCTTGGCTCTTCCTTTGGTAGATGATTTCCACTCCCGATGGGCCTTATGGTGTGAATAAGGAGTGCTCTGTGGTGGAGTACCTACAGCTCTGACAAAGACCAGATTGCCACCACAGATATTTCCTCTTGTATGCAAAAAGGGAAACTGTGCCATCACTCACAACTCTGGGCAGAAATAGCTGACAAATACCAACTTCTTCATGGCAAAAAATGCTCCTAATGGCATCTGGACACCTCTTTGATGTGTTAAACTACTAATTTCAAATACTGCCCTCCGATGTGAAACATTTTTAGCTGGAGGAATTGGGGTGTTTTGAGAAAATTTGCCTTCATAAATAACCCCCTGGCTTAGATGTTAACTTCAGTTTTACAGCTGCCACCCAACTCCCTGAGCTCAAGGACAAGATCAAACCCCAACCCTGCTAACTGGTCGGCTACTTGGGCAACACAAACACACACAAATTAACATCTCTGGACATTTCCAGGAGCAATGGAAACTAATAATTCTTTTGGACAGGATGGATTTCCTGCTGAATTTAATAACAACAGTTGGAGACAACTGTCTGGATACTTGCTGCTTTGAGATAAAGAGCCAGTTAAAAAACTGCAGTGATTTTCCTTGCAGAAAATTGGTGTGTGACAGCCAGACATGTACTTTCTTATTTCTAGTCATCAGTGTGTATATTTATAGAACCCCCACCAGAAAAAATACTTAAGATGAAGGAATAAAACTCAAGACAGCCCACTATCAGCAAGCTTGTTTTTTACGAGGTTTTCAAAGCTATACCAAATTTCAGGGCTCTGGGTAAAGGCTTTCACAAGGTCTGTGTTTGGCACCCATTTCCTTTTGAATTCAAATGAAGCTGGGATTAACTCCCTTCAGGACCTTTCTAACTGCCAGTTTTTTTCTGCAGTGGTATAACGAAAACACAAGTGGAGAGAAAGAGACAGAGAGAGAGAGAGAAACTCCTCCAAGAACAGACTGAGAACAGGAATAGAAAGAAATGATAAGGAGTCCTGGAAAGCCAAGATTCACATCAGGAAAGGGGGGTTTAAATGCAGTCAGAGGCCACAATGGAGCATTAAAGCATCTATTGTGACAGCTCATATGCTACAAGTCGTTATATTTCAGCCAGTGACTCTTATATAGCATAATAACTCTTCCAGAAAATCTTCAAAGAGAGGCACCTATCCTCATTTCCTATATTAATTTGCACACCTCAGATTCCAGGTGTGTCTTTTTGTGCTTGCATACAGTAAATTAAGTACCTAGTAATTTTTTCCCACATTCCACCTATATGATGTCACTCAGATATTTCTTTCCCTCCCTCCCATTTTATTTTCCTTTTAGCTAAAGAGTCTCTTTAAGTAATTTTCTTTTAGTCCAAATAATTTCTGTTGCTCTTTTCTGCCACTTGCCGAATTTTTCAACAACTTTTGAAAGCAGTCCCTGAACCACAAGGAGTTTGTCTCTCCTGTTTAAACTTCCCCTCTTTCTGCTTCCTATTCCCAGGAATTCCAGTGGCCCTTTTGCCACAGCACCATAATGGAAGCTCGTGCTGGGTTTTGACTCCACAGCAGCCCTTAACTCCTTTCAATGAGCAAATTTTAGGATGCCATGCTCACTCTAAACCTGCTGCCTCCTTGCTTGCAGAAGTCCAGCTTGGCAGCTGGCTATGTAAAAAGCATCAAGTCACTCTCATTATTGTCCTGGATTTTCCTGCCATCATCATTACCTGTTTATCATCCTTCTGTCCATATGTTTTATCAGCAGTGGTTTTATGTTGGTATTGATGACAAGAACTGCTTGGGAATTGGTTAAGATGTCATAATCCTTGTAAAATGCCTCTGGCTACACAAGCCCTGTGGGTCCCGGCAGTCCCAGGGCAGGGATGCATCAGCCTGTGCGTACCTCAGCATCGCCCAGGCCTTGAGGGGCCCAGGGTGGAGGTCATTTCCCTGGGACACAGCTCTATTTTGGGTGGGTGTGAGGGGCAGACAAGCCCATCCAGTCCTGGATGCGTGACAAGTATGAGCTCATTAGGAGAGACTGCAGTTACAGCCCAGCCTTCCCTCTCCACTGAGACAAAGTCCAGCAACGCGATGTGCTCTGAGACAAATGAACTGGCTTCCCCTGGGAAAGCTTCTAAAGAGTAATGGTGTTTGAGGGAAAGCATAGCTTGAAGGAATTAGACTTGATTCCAATCTGACCCCAATCCAAAGTGAAAATTAATTCCATTTTAAATACTAGATTTCTTATTATTTCTTTTTAGTTACTGAAACAGAGTCTGAGTTGGATCGTCATCTCTTTTACTGGGCCCTCACCCACTAGAATCAGAGTGCTTTTACAGCTCCTTTTTTATCTGACAAGGATTACTTTACTTTCCCACTGCTCCTCTGATGGAACAGACTATGGAGAAGGAAAAAAAACCCAAAAACCTAGCACAGGCTGGCAGGGAACCCCAATAACACAGCACATTTTGCTCAAAAGCCAGTACTTCTGCCAGGTCATTGATCTGCACCTTTGCCAGATTACAAACCCTTCAGGAAAACTTAGGGTCTGTGAATGTTCTTTGGTTCAAAAGGGTCTCACAAAATTAGGTCAAGAGAAAACATTGGTGTTGCAAATCAAGGCTTATAGGTGCCATTTCAATCACTTCAAACCTTTCAACTTGCTTTACAAAACTCATGCAGTAATTCAGTCATGTCTGTCAGTGGCTGCTTTTAGTTGAAGCCACTCATTCACCAGTGGAGATTTCTATCCCATTCATTTATCACTAGAGAATCCTCTCTCTCCCCATTAGTTTGTCACTAAAGTTCCCTATCTCTCCTCAAAACACCCTTGCACCAGCCTGGAGATGAAGCCAGCAGCAGGGTATCTGTAGGAAGAGCTGGCCAGTGTCTGCTCACCCAGGGGCTGCGTCCTCGAAGCCTGACACTTATCCCAGTGTCTCACCACGGGAAAAAATGATAATCTATAACAGTGTGGAGCTGCATTATCTCCTCTGAACAAACCCTCCACAGGAGCTGTAAACATAAAAATAAGCTATCATTACATGCAGTCCTGGATGTCCTAATGATGACAGTGTGAGCTGTGCCCAGGTGCAGTAAAGCCTGTCAAAGCCCCCCTCGCAGGTCTTGGCGGAGGTGCCACCAAGAGCAGGATCCAGGGGACAATGGCCCAAGCTCACCTGATCCAGCAGCTCGTGGGCAGGATCCAGCAGCCACCAGTGTGGTGTTACCCTTATCCATCAGCCCAGCAGCACAGGCAGGAACCGTGGCTCCTGGTTTGGCCACGTTGCAGTCTGGAGCTTGGCTAACCCCTGGCAGCTACAGCAGGAACACAAAGCACAAGGAACAGCTCCCCAAAATGCCAAGTCAGCAGTTTTCTTATCAGAGACTGAAAAACAGGGCTCTGAAATACACTGGGAGAGTTTCCCACTAAACATCAACTACTAGGCCCTTATTTATAGCTTATAAAAGTAATTGCATTTCAAATCTGTCCAAGGGAAAGAGGGGCTGCTTTGTGTTTTTTTAATCTATGAATTTTGTTACCAGAAAAACTGCTATATTAAGCATGAATACAGATTTTTAAAAAGCAAAGCCAATAAAAATGATCCAGAGGACAACATTCCTTAATAGAGACCATAAACTACAAGGACAGGAGAATGGCAATATGCAAAAAAAAAAAAGATATGAAATGAATACCTTTTACTGCCAGTTAGTCTTACAAACAGAACAAATCACATCAGTAGACCTAAAATAAATACATATATACTTTCAAACTCAATATTGATCATACATGCTTGGGAAGAGTTTCAGGTGGCATTGAGTTTTAATCCTTAGACACTGCTAACCACAGTGGGCATTTTGCCTTTAACAGTAGTGGGTAGGGAGTTACCCCCTGAACCTAATGGCTCTGTATGTCCAGGTGCAAGGATTTTTGTTCAGGGAGGAATCTAAGGGAGGAGAAATGAGAAGCTGTTTGCTGTTGTATTGGGCTTGGGTTTGTTTTAAACATTAGAGACCAGTTTTCAAAAGGTGCAGGGTTTGGATGCAGTCATTCAGACATAGTTGGGCAGAGGTTTAGTCTAGGTCCATTTCCAGTTTTAATAAACCAGTGGCCATAATAAAGGACAAGGAACTTTAAAGTGTGCAGGGCTAGGGTATAATATTTTATAGTTCTTTCTGCAAGGCAGAAAGTTGATATCTCACTAATGCATACTAGAGGTTCTTGGAGAGTTTCCTAAAATAAAGGACCTAGTTATTTTTTTGTTTTTATTCATTCTGCTCCATAGTCTGTGGTTTTGTTTTTCCAGTTTTCCATTGCTCTTTGCCAGAGAGTACATAATACATGTAAAATACTCTCTGCCCTCATTTATGTCAATGGTCTACTGGTATCAATGAAACCATTTCAGCACTGGGACCCTAAAACTGGGATGCCCCAGCTGTAACACTACTGAAAAAAAGTTGAGCAAGAACTGCTTATAGATTAAATGCTTCACCAGGAGGAGAGAGTCTTGTCCTAATAAGTTACACTGGATTGGAATAGGATAAAAATTCCACTGATTATTGCAGGTCTGTATCAGCTTAAGGATCCTACGAGATGGCCATAAGTCAGAGAATCATAGAATCAGAATGGTTTGGGTTGGAAGGGATCTTAAAGACCATCTAGTTCCAAACCCCTGGCCAAGGGCAGGGACACCTTCCCCTAGACCAGGTTGCTCAGGGCCCCATCTGGCTTTGCCTTGAACACCTTCAAGGATGGCACATCCACAGCTTCTCAGGTGAGCCTGGTCCAGTGCCTCACCACCCTCACAGTGACATTTTAAGTAATTTCTCCCTTAAATTTTCTTTTAAATTTTCTCCCAAAATTTTAAGTGTTTTTCCCCCTTTGGGACACTGCCATTTCCCAGCACATCCCACTTACATGACTAGACAGGAGGGAATGAGTTAGAAACACCTGGAGAGGGGACAGAATCCACCTCAGCACTCTGATCAGCAAGAAACTGGCTCGCCAGGTGAATGATGATGCAGACAAGACCAGAACTGGTTTATCATCTAACTCATATTTCTGCTAGGTTTTGAGAGAACAACTGAAGAATACATGTTGAAGCTATGACTTTGACACAGGAGTACTAAAATAATAAAAAAGGGGAAAATTCAGGATAATGAATTACATCAGCGGTACAGGAACAATTTGGAGTTTTGTTAAGCCCAGGACCTTAGTCAGAAATGACACACTTGGGCAGTATTATTTTAACCCTTTGACTCCTTGATACAGAGTTCAGCCTGCTCTTTGAGGGGCCCTGCTCTCAAAGAACAACAGGGCCTGCTCTCAAAGAACAACAGGACCAACCTCTGTTATCTGCAGATTGCAAATAGCCATTGAAAACTGTCAGCTTCATTTATGAGGAAGCAGCTTCTGGAAAGGTGGAATGGCCATGCTCCAAATGTCCCAAAAAGGGGAAAAGAAGGAACTGAGTTCTCTTACATGTGATAACAATGGCTGAAAAATCGCTCTGAAGGCAAGGCAGAACCCTCATGCTGTAAGTTTAAGTTATATTTAAAGGCTGAGGAGGCAATGCTGACACACTCACCACTGCAGAAGACTCAGCTGGATGGGAACCACCAGCCCAGCTCCCAGAGTAACCCCCAACCATGCTGGAAGATTCTCATTCCCATGCCCTCCTCCCAGCTCCAGTGGGCAGAAGAAAGGGAAAGGCTTACACTGGGATCTGCAGAGCCCCTTGCTGCAGGCAAACAGGATAGCTCAGGCTCAGGCAGTGTGAAGACACCTCTGAGCCAGCAGTGGCAGGAGGGATGGGGACGTGGGGATGAGAAGCTTTACAGCCGTGCAGTGTTGCAGGCAGCTGTGTGCTCTGCTCGTGTCTCCTCTGCAGCTGCAGGTTCAGATACACAGCTGATCTCCAGGCTAATGCATCACTGCTCTAATTTTTTAATTTTTGTGGCTCCTGAAGTACATTTAGGTTTGGCTTATCTCATTTTATTTCCTTAAATTATGTGTCAACTCTTCTCCTATGGATATAAAATATTTTCTTCTGTATTCTAATGTATTGTGTCCACACTGAATCCTTCATTTCCAAGTTTGTTTCACTGACCCACCTGGCACTCTGCTGTGTGTTACTGCAGCTTCGTTTCTCTTCAATCTGACACCCTTGCTCTTTCATTTGTGTTTTGAGTTTAGAAAGCAACGAAACAGAAGGTGGAAGGAAAATGTCATTTTGCCCTCACAATGCAGGGTGCTACTGATGTGACACTGGCAGCAAAGGACATTCCCTCCTGTGCTGCTGGTGGGTGGAGGTGCCCCCCACCACCCCACTCCTCAGACACCCTCTGAAACAGCTTTGGAAGGAGATGACATAAACTTCATTAACTGAGGCAAGTAATTAAATAGGAGTAAAAATATCATCAGCATCTGGGAAATGCTGCTGTGCTGTCCACCCACAAAGGTAACCAGCCCCTGCCTCCCCCACCTTAGTCAGGAGTCAGATCATAACAGCAGAGAGAAGCATTAGCTGCAAACTGCAGAAGTGACATTTCTGAGCATGGCCAAGAAGGGGGGTTGTACAAATGGGGGCTGGCCACAGCTTTGGGTTTGCATTCAGCAGGACCCCACAGGAAGGGCATGTCAGCCAGCTGTCAGGGTACAGTTTGGCCGTGCTCTCTTGTGAATTGTGTGCCAAACCAGATGCAGCTTTAATATTCTGCTTAAGGCGATCTGGGCCAGGATGGTTTCTGGAAAATTATTTCATATTATTGTGAAGAGAAAAAGACATTCCCTTTTATTTTGTCATGAAGGGAATAGTGCTGAAAAGGTGGAGATAGCCATTGTGTGATTGTCTTGCCCAGTGTTCCACACCAGTTTCTATGCTTTTTGTAACTAACCATCAGACAGTCCTCCAGTTCACCCCAGAAATGAAGTCATCCTTACAACTAAAAGAAATATCTAGCTTTCCTTTTTTGTGCACTCCTTCATCTGTGCACATGAATACTATTTTCCAAAATCCAGGGGCATTAAACCACTCTTACAATTAATTTCAAAACAACAGCCAAAGAAGCAGAATTAATAAAAGCACTAGAAAAATGAACTGCTCTGCCTTGACCCAACATAACATAGTGAGTCCCAACAAGTAGTTTGTAACAGCAGTCACCCCAAAGACAGCCAATCCACTGGGGATCTTCCATTTGGTGTCTCATGCTTCAAGTCTTCAAGCTCTGTGTGATCCTGCTCACCCTGCAGTCAAAGGAAAGCATTTAACTCTCTGAGTGGATGGTTTTCTCCTCCATATATTAAATCCTTGCACCTTTTTTAGCTTCAGTGATTTGGGATTGATGCTTTCAGACAGACAAGCCTCTGTCTTTTCAGAGAGACAAGCCTCACACAGAGGGGAGCATGCCTGCAACCCAAAGGGATGTGGGAGCACAGCTCAGAGTCAGGGCAGCTGCATCCACTTTTTGCCCCCCAAAGATGTGTCAGTGACAAGAGCCCAAGAGCTGCAACCATGCCAGGAGACTCCCTGCAGAGGCTGAAGGCAGACACTGAGCCCCACTGGGAGCACAGCTACTGCATGAGGGGCACAAACTGGTGATGGTCAGCAAAGATTGTGCATGCCGGGAGTTCAGCTTCTCAGCAACATGTGCATTTCACTGCTAGGCTGACTGAAAGAAAACGGTATAAGATGTGGTTTCAGGCAGTTCTCTCCCTTGCTTGACATCACCAGCTGTACACAGAGGAGACTGGGCGGTGGAAAGCAGGGAGCAAGGAGGGAGGCATCCAAGCCACGGGATATTTTTTCCGGCGGCTTCCAGCCAGGAACTGCTTGACCTGGAGTACGCACACTGTGCCCTGCAAAATTTGCCCCAGCTCTCGATGCGAGGTGCCTCCACAGACCCAAGAGTATCTCAAAGACCTCTCTCGTCAGCCCTCGGTAACCCAGTTCTCCAACACCCACCCGGGCAGCAGTCGGCATTGCTTCCCCCCTGCTCAGGGCCAGCCTATTGTTTGCATCCAGCAGTGAGTCAGGGGGCCCGGGGTTAGTGGGTTAACAGCTCTGTAACGTCATGGTCAGCTCGGGGTGGGGACCCGGGCCGCAGCCAGCGTTTGGGTGTAGCTCTGTGCTGGCTCGAGCTGTGACCCTTCCACCCTGCCCAGCCAGCCCTCCTCGGTGCCGCTGCACACTCCTCCCATGAGCTGTGCACTCCCCCACCAAGCAAGAATCAGACCAAAGAGTGCAAAGCTTCAGCTGCTGCAGTTTAGGCAAGGAAATGTTCTTCTAAAAAATGCAGAAAAGCGTTTAGAGGATGCTGGCAACACCAGCAAAGCATGTGAGAGGCTGCAAGGCTGAGACTGTGTGCTGGCATCCCCCAGACCCTAATGTATAGAATCACTCAGCTTTCTCAAGGGGCACTTCACACTTTCTTTGGCCTTGGCAACCATCAAGTTAATAGCAACTCTCCTTCCAAAAAAATAAAATCCTAACCAAACGCTGACTTTTGTCAGGGAAGGAAAAACCCTAAGATACTGCATCATTTGGAGCATGCACTGTTTAGTACTAACGCAAAATTTATTGCTCTGGCAAAACCTAAACATTAGCAGCTGCTGCCTCCTCCTCGCACTCCTCTGCATCTCCAAGGATCTCGTGTCAGCTGTGCCAGTGGTGGGGTCGGAGCAGCGAGTCTCCCCAGGGCCGTGGAGCCGCGGCCAGGGCTCCTCCTCGGGCCGCTCCCGGCGGGGCAGCTGCCACACATCACTGACAGATTGCCTTGGGCTGGCCGCTGGGAGAGAGACACCAGCGACACGAAAGCCTCCCGGGAGGAAAGTGCAACCAGCTGCGGATGAGGTAGGAGTGGAGGGGTAGAGTGTGAGCAGGAAAACCACAAGGCTCTTGCGCCTGCTAAAAATTATTCCCACCTAGTAATTTTAGCAGCTGTTGTGTTCTTCTGCCTACCTTCCTGGATGAATTTTAAGTAGGAGGTGAGTGAAAATGAGAACGGTGACAAAATTCCCCCCCCCCCCCAACCCCTGAATTTGCACATTTTTAATTTCCCCTTGATCCCACCTTAAAA